>JAUZND010021528.1:0-25359 GCA_034780555.1 Coelogynopora nodosa | reverse complement strand
ATTGTTATTGTTATTGTTATTGTTATTGTTATTGTTATTGTTATTGTTATTGTTATTGTTATTGTTATTGTTATTGTCACATAACATTATATTTTACGGTATTTTACTCTCAAGTACTTGTAATATAACATTTTATATATTTAATTTGTTAATTAACAAATCTATTTGGTTTTAAACGCTTTTTAAAAAGTGTTAAATTATCTTTATTTAAAAGTAGTTTTACTGTTTTAGGGACAAGTTTTCATTTTATTTATATTATTTTAAATGTTTAACAAATCCCTTTGATATAATTTGCAATGCAATATTTAAAGTGTTATAGTGAATTCAATCCAATAAAAATGTAAAATATATATTGTAAGTAGTGTATATTTGGGATCTGTTTAATATTAGAGAAGTTACATTTGTAATTACAACTATTATCATTAAGTAAAGTTCCTACTATTCCTATTGTTCCTACTTATTGTACAAAATTGTATTATTAGTTTATGTAACACACTTTGTACAGATATTGATTTTTGTTTTCAGGCTCCTAAAAATGTTAAAGCTATGAAGCAGTTGTTGTATCTAGTTGTAAATGATAGGCAACTTAATTTAGTTTTTATACGCACGATTTCTACTTGAAGCAGCCGCTCGAAATAATCTTCTGAATGTCTGTATCATTGGTCCAATGTACAAGAATTTCTAAAATATTAATTAAGTCATATTATCGCAAATTATGTTGATATTGCACGGTTAGGATTATTTTGAAATTATCACATAAAATAAATCTCTAGTAGGGTGAGACTATAAGGAGTTTTCCTGACATACAATTTTTTTTCATAATACCCTATTTGTTTAAAATATTTATAAATTATAAAAATAAATTTATAAATAGTATATTTCTTAAAAGTATTAATATAGTGAACATATTTTAATGCTATCACAGAAGTCGCCAGTATAAAATTGTGCGATGATGTTTAATATTTTTGAAGCCACGGATTCAGAACTTCTTAGTTATTTCCTATAATAGCGTACATTATTACAAGGTGGTTTCCCCTCCGCACCCTCAGTCCTCGGCTTATATTTTTTATGGCATTTGATAGATTAAACTATACGGGTTAACGTAATAGAAATACTTTATAACCAATTTGCTAAAGTAAAATAATAAGAATAAACCTCCCACAAAAACAATTGTTAAGAAAATGTAGTAATTATGAATAACATTTTCAGTGTTAATTTTTATTTGTGTGTTTCGTTTAATATTTGCTAGCATGTTTATTTAATTTTAGTGTGCTTGAAAAATTATTAAAATTATTGAAATGACTACGATATACTGGGTTACTCTATAAATACTGACAAATTTAAACAATTTAAAATGTGTATGTTGTCATATAAGTCGCAATTTTTAAGTACAATTAATTAAATAAAAAGTAATTATCAAATTTAATATTTTAAAATAAAAAACTTCTAAAAATGACTATTGAATTGAAATTAATGTTTGATTTAAATCAAAACGTCTAAATATAACAACATATGGACGTCATTTACTAATGTTAGGCGACTATATTAAAAATTGAGCGTTGTTACCAATATACATAAAAAAGTTGATACAGCACACAATAACAGATATTTAAAAATAATCAATTAAAACCGACATACAGCGACATACACAATGCTAAACTTGTATACTATAGTTCTGCTAAATATGACTAAGAATGAAAGACTGTACAACTCCAACTCAGAAAATAAATATGGTCTCCAATTCTTAATAGACAAACAATTAATATTCCCAAATCATATGGGACATTAAAAAATCACTGTATTATAAATAATCATAATTTATTATATCCCTATTAACCGCAACCAGTTAAATTAAAGCAGAGAAGGGTCTCATTTGCTTTCATAGACATATGAAAACAAAGGGTCCACCCATATTATAAAGATCCATGATTTTACACTTTATCTATAAAATGTTCGTGTTAAGTTTCAGTAAGTTCCATTCATCAGAGATACAATATTATCTATATTTTTAATATAGTCTGAACTTGGCCGGATGTGGCTATGGTTTCACCTGATCATATTGTCAACTAATATAACTCTTTCTGCTACTCAAATCATTCCAAAACTTACAGATATCTAACGGATGGATCATAATTATTTTAAAATGAATATTAACTTTGGTCCCAATTTACTTTTCCTTTTTAGGAGTTTTCTAAGTGTCGGCCATATGACGTGATAAAAGGGTCTATAACTATGACGAATAACAGAGAAAAAAGTGTATTATCGTTTTTTACTGCCTGTTTGAGTTACAAATAACATTTTACGCAAATTTAGATTGATATATTTTTTTGATTAACCTTTGGCGACGTCATTTAAAAAAAATTGTAACAAAAGATATTATAAACAAATGCATGGTCTTTGAGACGAGGTAAGCGTGTACCAAATTGCACCTGCTTTATTTAATATGGCAGAACACTTATCTAAGAAAGAAAGTTAAAAAATATATAAGCAATACAGTCTTTTTAATACAATATAGAAATTAAATATAACTTAAATCAGCAAAAAGTCCTTCAAACTTTTTATGAAGTAATTTTAAAGTGTAAATTGTAGAAAATCCAGGGACTGGAATGAGATAAACTCGATATATCAATAAGTTACATTGATAAACGAAAATATTTAACACACTTTTAATGGTTAAATAATTTTAATTGAATTTTGATAGTCAGATTAATTTAGTAAAATTGGTTGCTATAACCTTGCAAAAGCTTACTTTTCGCACATTTTCTTACCCTCAATAAACATAATTAGTATCTATTCATCCCTGTGAAAACAAACCAAAATTAAATGGTTGCGAGTTAGAATCCGTCCGTAAATCTATGAAACTGCTTTTGGCTTTTACTTTACAACAGAAAAATTGGAACATTTAGATTGACTTTGTATATTACATTACAATCAAAAAGTTATATTAGTTTTATATATAAACCATTATTTAATTGCCGATTACATTACGAACAAATTTATGATAACAAAATAATAAGTAATCATTAACTTAAAAAGTTATAATTTTAATTGAATCTAAAAAAATTAGTGATTTTTAACTATTAATTATAAAAATTGCTCTGCATTATGGTATAATATTTGCTTTTGTTATGTCTTTTGTGTATATCACATAGAATGTTGATACATTTAACAAATGAAGTTGCCAATAAATCAGCTTAAAATCGTACTTGTTAGGGGATAAAAAAGATATACAATTTTATATATATATAGATTAGCACGTGCATTATCATACTTTTTCAGATCACGAAAAGTATCGCGGTCTATTTTTATGTGTTAAATGCAAAAGAGTTTTTCAATTTATTAACCAACGATTATTGCTACATTAGATTCGTTTGAAAATAAAGCACATTTTCGCACAAAGTGATTATCTTTTAAACAGTTTTAAAACTATTATGACGCCGTAATATGATATAAGCATTGATATGACCATATATGGTTCTTTACATTTAAATAAGCAACGATTATACTACATAAATATGTTTTGTATTCGTTTTGTAACAAGTTTCAGTTTCACCACAGACTCTCCAGTTCCTGGCAATCACCCGTGCTTGTCATCTAATTGGCGACTCTTTTTATACAAGTTTGCTTGGAATATGAACTCTTTGTGCAGATATTGTATTGGTCAAAATAAAGTTATTGGTCTCTCCAAAATTGAACATGATATTGTATATGGTTTAGCTACATGTGACATTTTAATTTTACATTTTATATGTTATGTTTGTATCTTACACTTATCATTGATAATGTTTAAATTACGCTTTATTTACAGTAGAATATTTAATATAATATAATTTAAAAGATAATTACACCGCACAATTTAATTCATGTAAAATTACGACTATAATATCACGTACATTATTTATGTTTTAAATACTTTTTAATGCAACACTCGGTTTCATTTATATCATTCTAATTTAGTTAACTTTCATTAACACACGAATATATTAATACATTTTTTTTAATGATTTTCGGTAATAATCAATACACTTATATATATATATATAAATCAATACATATCAGTATTGTAAGGGTTAAGGTGATTTTGTCTTAATTTTCCACATTTATTATTGACGGATTTCTCTCAAATATAGAGTCATATGCTAAATATATGCCATTTTGTGCCTTGCCTGTGTCATCTATGTCCTCTTTCCTCAGACACATATTTTCCTAAAATTTAGCTGTATTTTAGGCTATCGTTCAATTCCTACAAATATATATTTATTAAGAGACACTAATCTAAATAAATATAAGTCAATTTATTACTACAATATATGACGTCATAGCTAATGCTCCCTAAAGCTTACATTTTATAAAGTGTAAACTAGATAAATATGTTATATAATTATTTTGACTGCACTTGCAATGAATTCCGTTCTCTAGATTGTTCACAGTAATATCTTTAAAATGTTGTTATTGACAACTAACTTAGCCCGACCCAGTGACGATGCTTTCTTATACTTAGCCTGTATTTTCTATACAAATAGCAATCTATCATTTCCTAACTCATCGAGTGTCAATTTGTTTGCTTTCAGTGATTAGTGACAGTGATCGCGAGACCTACACGCTGACCCTCCTCGGGGCCGAGAGGAACTCCTACGAGGACAAGGAGGTCCTGATCCTGGGCGGCGGAGATGGCGGGGTGCTCAATGAGGCTCTCCAATTGGGTGCCAAGATGGTCGTCATGGTGGATATTGATGAAGAGGTGGGCTTACTACCTGCTGCCTAGCTGTAGGGGCATAAATGGATATGTAGATATATATACGTTACAGAAGTATACTTTGCCACCCCAAGGTGGCAACATGGTTGTTATGTAAACATAGTGGCAACATGGTTGTCATGTAAACATAGTGGTAAATAAAATACTTCTATTAGCTATTAGTGTGTAATACAAATCCGATTGCATAATTAATTAATTTAAATGTTTCTGGAATACTTTGTAAATGTAATATTGTTCTACTATTATTGTAGATGGGAAACCACTAAGCTAAGTTCCCAATCATACCTAATTAAGAAAATAGCGGCTAGTGGATAATATTTATATATGTATGTAGCTGTTAGGGGAATTTACAGGAAAAAGTGCCAATACGTTTATTTAATTAATTTGAATAAATATAATAAATAACAACTTTATGTTGATAGTTTGCAGATTCCAAAGATAGAAAACAAAGATTGCATGTACCAAAAAAAATATTCTGCATATTTCACCTTATTTATTTTTTGTAAATAGCTCGCATTAATCAATTTTATCTCGCTTATACTTTTGTGTTTTACTGACATAAACGTCTGAACCGGGGGTCTTGGGGGTGGGGCACAGCCCCCCAATAATTTTGATATGGCCTCGAGTATGTTTTAGCCCCCAATATTTTTAACCTACTTCATACAACTTTGTTTATAGGATATGTTTCAACTTGTGCCTAAAGATGTTAAATATATATTCAATGCCTTTACTTAGAAAAATTCAAATTGCTCTAGATAAAAAAATATCATTTAGTACAATAAAGAATAAACAGATTATGATTATAAATTGCATTTAATGCATTCTTTGTCATAAAAAACAACAATTTAGAGGCTCGGTTGACTGCCTCGCCACGAACACCCAGGAAGTTGCCCCCCCCCCCCCCCTCCTCAATATCAAATATCTTTCAACAACCCTGAGTCTGATGAACTGTATGTATGTTTGAGTTGTTATGAAAATTGATGAATGGGGTTTTTTGAACATACCTGGTACCCGAGGTCCTCTTGTTTGTGATTTGAAGGAAGTTTCGGGGCGTGTAACTCTCAGGATTATAGTCTTGTTGCCGTTAAAGTTGGACTAGATTGATGGCCCTCAGTTTGGCGTTGCTACTAGAGCAGATGATCCCTACAGCACAATTGCCATGACCGTTTATGAGTCACTGAATTATGATTCCACTTCCTGCTATACCTCTATCGTTGACAGCTCCGTCAGCCCATATGATGGTATCAGCAATTGGAAGAAAACTAAGATAGTCTAGAGTTATGTCTCTTTTCTTGGTTTTGTTGTCGATTTTAATAGTTGCTGCTCCTCACTTGGCCTTCCTGAAAATTGTAGATATGAGGATAACCTTCCTAAGTTCGTAAATTTAAAAAAAAAAAAATTATTATAAACTGTAATTTTTCACTTTAAATCTATCTAATTCTTCGTAAATATGATGTCAACATTATTATTATTTTTATAACATTTTATATTTTGAGTTTATCGCAAATAGTAATTACTGCTTTTCTCTATTAAAAAAACTGGTTTTAAATGCATCGATTCTGACAAACTATAGAATGTATGTTCCAAATACCTAGATAAGCAAAACTACATAGTTCTAGAATTCAACTTTGAAAGATAAGCTTTCATTTGAAAACTAGATTATAATAAAAACAGAAAACAAAATCATTTTTGGAGGATGATTTGTAAACTACTTCGCAATTGAAGGGTTTAGAGTAAAACGAGTACATGTAACTTTTTTCGAGTGTTGGCAATTCAACATTTTGCGAACTAATTTGTCTAAAGTAATAGGTAGATTAAAACTATTATTTTACTTAAGATATTTCTTTAGATCCTCATACACTTGTTCTATGTAATGTTTTTTGACTTTCTTGTTTATTTTCACAGTCCAAATTTACAATATCAAGTGACATATGCTCTTTTTGCACCAAACCTTTCAATTGTCTAAGTTATGGTTTCTTTTCCTATAGGTCGTTAAAGCTTGCCGGATTCACATGCGAAAGACTTGCGGCGACGCTTTAGATAGCTACACGGGCCCCAATAAAGAGATTATTTTTGGAGACTGTCTAGAATATCTCTACAAGTATATTCAGGAAGGTCGGCAGTTTGATTACGTCATTAATGACCTCACTGAACTTCTGGTTGATAAGGAAGACCGAGGTGAGTACTGATAAAGCGTTAACTTGAAACAAATCATGAAAAGTGGTATTTACAATATACACTGAAATGTCCGTCCAATTTGCAACAGTCAGCCATCATACATGTTTATGCTTAATAATATATGAATCTAATTATTACATTATTATTAACATCAATATACCATTGTTATCAAAATTATGATTATATATAAGCGAAAGAACATCTATTGTAGAAGAGATTGTATTCAAAAATACAAAGAAGTCGACAATGGCACAATATTATGAAATAATTACGCAATAAACAACATACCAGATAAGTTTAGTGGTAAATGTAATGTATATGATAATATTTTATTTAGTAATAGTTTTTTGTTTGATCACATGCTGTAATTTAAAATAACTTATTTTGCATTTTGATAGATAAGCTTACTTTGTAATATTAATGATTATTATAAACAAATTTGAACTGGTTTCAATAGTTTCATCTTAAAATTCATTTGGCGTTTAGCATTTACCTGCATAATAGCTATGATAAATGTTGGTTACGTGTTTCTATAATCCGTTTATTGAAGCATATAATGTACATTTTTCAATAAAAGTTGCATAATCTTGAAGCTTCAAATATCCCACAAACATATAAAACCATTCGGCAATAAATCGATTATGCATGTGCGCGTGTCTGTGACTATTGCTACTAATGTTGTTGTGTTAAAATCATATAATCATAATTTCTACTGTTGCCTAAATTTAATTTAAAACTAATTTAATTACATAATTAACATCAACCAATAAAACGTTAAATAGAATACATTAAAATCATTTTCTCTATTTATTATTGATTTTTTAACCCATGTCGCATAAAAAGTTTAAAGTTACAAGCTTGCATATCTCTTGATTTTGATTATACTGAATTGATTGTTTGGTGTTGGAAATTATATCTTAAAATATTATTAAAAATTTAAATATTGAATAAAATTTAAACTGATTAAAAATATTGGAATATTTAAAGAAAGGGGATAACAATTATATCATCACACTATTACAAATATCTCAGAACTGTATAACGTTAAAAAATTGTTATTATATATTTCGTTAAACATTGTAGATGTGAAAACGGAAATATAATTTAAAATACGTTATATAGTTAGAAAGTTTTTAACATTCACATGTTTGTAATAAAATTTAAATTTTAATTTAAATACAATATAAATAAATAAATAAATAATTAACTATAGTTTGGTGTTTAAATATATTTGAAATAATGACAATCACATATATTAAACAGTTGAAACATTTTAAAGTTTCAAAAAAATTAAAAATTAGTAAATTTAATATATGAACATAATTATAAAATAAATATATAAATTGTTTTGTGCTGCATTTATTTTTAACAGTAAAAAACTGTATGTGCAAATGTTGAATTAATAAAAGTGGTATTTCACTGTCTTTAGTTCTTTACATATAAATTATAAAATACATAAAAATAGGTTTATAACACTATTCCTTCTTTTCTTTTATATAAAATATTTTAAATACCTAAAACAATCCACCTTAAACAACGAAAGTTGCTTTATTTTATCCAATTTGTTTATTTTCATATATATTTCTTCAGGATGGAATTTAAATTTTGAAACTCAAAGCTCCCAGCTGATGGAAATGGCTTTCAAAGTACTTCGAAAGAATGGGAAGTATCTGTCCAGAGTGAGTTAACTATTGTCTATACTGTAGTAAATAGATTCAGTAATAAATGTTTAATAACATTTAAAATATTTTTTATAATACTGTTTTTATTAATTGATACATGTTTATTTTTTCTGTAATAATACTACGGTACTTAAATTTAATAATAGCACCCCTAAAGGCCTATGCCCATCAAGCACGATGCAACACGACGTGCAGCAACAAGTTGATAACATAAATTTCAATGAGCCTATTTCCACTGAACGCGACGCGTCGAAACTGATTTTGAAATTATTTAAAAAAATTCTGCCAGGCTGCGCAACGAAATCCGTATTCTATACATTCCTGCACACTGGGAAGAGTGAGGGAGGGCATTTCAGTAACACAAGCGGTATGCATTGGTCGTGAACAAACAATAGCTACCTGCATACTTATTTCCCCAATCTATACGTGACACCGTGTTAAAGTGGTTAAACAGATATAGTGCTGGTCTGTTTATATAGATAAACGTATCTCGTCGCGTCACGCTTAGTGACAACAATTTTTTGCCGCGCGGCGCTTCGGCGGGTTTCGTCGCGTCGCGCTTGGTAGGTATGTGCCTTAAGGTGTAATAGTTTTTTTTATTTGTGTTATTTCTATAGTTGAAAAACAGAAAATAATACAAATTACAGCAAAATATATATGGTTTTTAGAACGAAACATGTCATACATTTCTAACTACGCATACAAACTGTTACTTGCAATAACACAACAGTATTGATTATGGTGCAAATATTTCACAATATTGCAGTTTTTTGGCTAATATAATCTTATTTTAAGATATTGATATTTTTCATTTCTTTAATATATTACATATTCGTTACTTTTAACTATAGATGTTTTGCAACGTCATCCAATGCATTGGATAATTTGGAGTCTAGATTATTGATTTAAACCTGGGTTACCCGAATATAGCTTAGTTGTCAATATCAGAATTTATATACTTAAACTCTTATGGTTGATTTTTGTTCTCATAAAGAAAGAATTTATAGAATTTTAGAGTGCAACCTAAATACAATATAAAATATACGACTGACTTTATCATAACTAAAAAAATATGCGAGCTTTGAAAGCCCTGCATGTTGTCGTCAGTTAACGTTAATTAGCACCAATGTAATTGTTCTATTCTTTTTATTTTATACGCTATTCTATTGTGTTTTTTAGATTTCTTATGCGCAATTCTTAACAAAATTATGAATTGCATATTTAATTAAGGATAAAAATGGATATCTGATATGACATTAAATAAATGTTCTAAACTTATTTTCAAAAATTCATAATTCTGCTGTTTAATAAATTGTGGTTAAAACATGAATAACAATTTTTAATTTATATATTGTAAAATACCCAATACATCCTATGTTTATTTTACCTTACAAAATGCAAATATTCACATTTTAAAATATAACAAATAGCCTAATTAAAACCTCAGTTTAAAATGTGTAGTTTTCTTATAACAACAATATTATATATATATAATTAACCCAAATAAAAAAAAATTCGTGAATTTCGGCGGTTTTTTGGATAAATGAATACTGGGTTGTTTTAGAATTAATCTACTGAGTTTTTTGTAAATCATAGAATGCCTTTATTAATACACTTTGTTAACCTGCGTCTCCTGTTATTTTTTTGAGCAATTCCTTCGGTTTCTACAAAATAAGTATGATAATATACAATGTAGAGCATGAGCAAATATAGATAATACAATCGGTGAAACATTCTTAGTTAATGATAAAAATATATATGTATCTGAAAATTTGTACTTTTAAAGTTTTTATACAAACAATGACCAACCTATAATAAAAACAATTCAAGTAAACTATTTAAACGATTTTACAATTTAACGATATCTCTATTTTTAACGTAACTGTTTTTCTAGATTACAATCTTTGTCAGCATTCTGACCGGCTGAATTACAATTTGTGAAGAAAAAGACAGTAAATTATCTTTTGGTCGAGCTCTAAAAAAATATATATTTCTTGATCCATTGACTCTATTGTTATCCTTGAAATTTCTCTATTTGTTTTTGAACCATTAGTGTATTTAAAAAAAATATTAAACGTATATTAAAAATAAGTCTGATGATTTTTCGGAATTTATATTGATAGTTTGTTCATATAGACATGTTAACATGTTATTGTTATTAGTTACATTTCTTTTTTTAAATATTTAAAAAAATATATATATAATTTACCATTTATTTATCTTGGCATTAATTATCTACCGTTAATATTCTGCCTGACATGCTTAAAATAATATATTATTTTCTATTTAAGCTAAATATCAAGCCTGTAGACAATGTACATATAATTGACTTGAGTTTTTAAATAAACCGTTCTATATATTAAAAGAAAATATACATTATATTATTAGATAATATTATTTATTATTTAGTTTTTATTCGTCATCATATTCATATAATGTTTTTAATCTTTACCATTACACATTATTTATTATTATGTTTACGTTTCATTAAAATATAGGGTGGAGAATTTGGAGCAACTGCATTTGATAAGCAGTTTAACGACTGTGTCATTCTCAACTGCGAAATGCGAAGAACCGTCAAATATGTTCCATCCTTCTTTGAAAGGTTAGAAGAATATACATACACCTTTTAACATATATTTATATATACATGAACATATATGACAACATTGCCTCTATTTCCAGTGTTGTTTATCGAGTTCTATAATATCCATGCCTTCCTTATATTTGAACATTAATAAACAGTAAATTTGAAAAAACTAAATAAATTTATAGTATTAAAATGAGGAGTTAAATTGACTAATTATAGTTTTAAAAAGCAGCATATCCTACCATTGTAGAATCAATTTTACATGTAAGTTAAGTATTATTATATGTTTTTATCGATTATTAAAGTTATTAATAACGCCAAAATACATTAAATAGTTTATTTTAATTTTTTTTGTTATATTAATTTAGATGGTGAAAATTTTTTGAGGGGAACCACACTAACATGTTTAAACTTATAGTCCTTCTAAACTCAAAACTTGATGTTTTCTTTCTAAAGAATTAAGAAATATTTATTCTGTGAACAACTTGATAAAAAACTCATTTGAAGTCATATTGGGGTATTCAGAATTTAGTCAATGTTGAAAAATATCATTCAGCTACATACTACAACGAGCACCTTATTTTCCTAATTAATATATTTGAAATTGAATTTATCAAGTTTATAAAGTTATCTGAACTATTCAAAACAAATATATTTTTAAAAATAATTGTATAACGCAAAGCAGTAAATAGACAAAGTATATTTGTTGTATATTTTTGTATTTATAAGTAAAAACCAACGAGTTAAAAACTCATTATCAAGTAGTGTACATAGACACGTGTGTAGGTAAAAGAATGATCAGTAAGGAAAACGTACAAGAATATAATAATCATTGTAATGAAAGTCGGGAAACAAACAGTGTTATGGATTGGTCTGGAGAACACGTGGGGCACACAATCTGAACCGCTGTTCCTCAAGTTTAAGGCGAGCGCGGATTGTGGGCCATGCTCCGCTGGAGCTCGCTCGAGTTTGAGGGTCGAGACTGCGTGAAGGGCGGAAAGCGGATGCCAGAGCTGCTGGTTCTCCTCTTGGGAGAAGATCTTCTCTGATAGTGTAATGCGATGGTGTTGGCGGCGTGTATTTAAGACAGACCATCCTTGGGTGTGTAACTTATTTATTACTTACGTATATTCGTAAAATGTCACACGCAACTCGTCAGTCTATCTATCGATTAATAAAATCTCAATGTCACAGCACGTAAATATAAGTGGAAGTCCTAAGGTTCTATTTTAGCATATTGTATTGTTAATATAAACTGACGTGCTAGTCTATTAACATGACGTAATGTTTATCAAAATGGAAATAAATATGATCTTTTATTTATACTGTGTATATTCATTTATATTAATTTTGTTTAGTTAAGACGAACGGTGTCTCTTTAAATCTATACAAGAATTCCGTCATTATAACCATTATTTCCCTTATTGGAACCCACAAAATTTGCAATCTCTGATTGCTCTGATGGGTCGCTGAGTTATTCATGAACAAAACCGACATATTTATTACAATATTTTTTTAAAGTTTTTGGAAAAACTCCGTCAAAGGTTCAAGTATATAATCCACCTTAATTATATTGTTGGTTGTTAAGATTGTGTCCACCCATTCCACACAATCGAATTATATTAATTGTTATAAAATGGTTTCTTTACAGGTACAATTTCTTCGAAGTCTACCGAAAGGCTGATAAACAAGAAGAATGAAAACAAAAGTTAAAATAAAGAAGAAATGATAAACTGAAATTAGAAAATTTGAAAGAAACAGTTCTGTGACAAATTTTGTACTAATTAAAATGTATGTTTCTGTGATATAATCGTTAATTCTTTATTATATAAATAAATGTTTTATAATTAATTTATATAAAGAAATATACACATTCTTTGAACTAATTATTATATAGTGTTAGCAATAATTGATTGATTATTTCAAGCGTTATATGTGATAATATACAAATCAACTGAGCTTAAAAGTAAAAACAATAAATTATTAACTATAACAATATATTATTTATACATACAAATTAGATATGGATCATCCTATTATATTTTAGACCTAGTTTAAAAGTTAGGAAAATAGTTAAAGATAAAAAGTATATATATTTATGATAGAAAATATTCGCATATTATATATATACAAATATATACAATATATACATAGATATATATTAAATAAAAAAGTATTCAGACAATTCATTTAACGTTATTAGTTATGTGACATTTTTTTAATATTTTGTTGAAATATGACGACATTTGTGAGCAATACAACTATAATCACGGACGTATAAATAATTATTTTTAATACTCTTTTTAATAATATTGTTAATAATGTTCATAGATTTCGTAGTACTTATCTAAATTTTTATATAATTATATGTATATATATACTGTATATATTGTACTTAATTTAAGTAATTATATTTTAAATATATAAAATATATTAGTTTGACGACCGATAAATTCAAAAATAACATTTAAATCTTTAATGTCGACATAAAAATCAAAGTGCAAAATCAAAAAATATTTTTAGAAGTAATAAAATTATCTTCAAAAACATTATAGCTAACAATATTTATTATCGTCATATAACAATTACATATGTTCATATTTGAATGTAAAAAAATTGAATAATTATCAAATAAAATCGTTATTATTCACAAAGTGTACTTTATGTTGCTATAATTAATTAAACAAATTCCAGAATTAAAACCTGCAAAAACATTACGTCCTAAACATTCGCAGCAAAATGATTCCTTACCATATTTAAAACTGAATGATTTTACAAAAATTGAATAATTTACATTTCATATAGTAAATAAATAAATAATATAAATTGTTTTACAAAACGGAATTAAACCTTTTGAAATGTTTCTCTTCTAGTCATCAGGCACATACAATGTAGACTATAACAATATTATCAAAATGAATAAAATGTTATCGTCTATGGATACAAGAATACCATCAACCGCAGCCAAACTAAGAGTTCATATTAATGCGACCTAAAGGGGGAAAGGATAAAACCTGTATTTAACCATATTATTTTTAACATTGAATTATAAATAGTTTAGTGAATAATAATATTTCTCAATTTTCTATCGTAATTATTATTTTAAAAATATTTCAATTCATTTAAACTATTTCAATTTTAATCCATTGAATTAATTTCAATCCATTATGAAGTTTGATATGTATTAGATAATATATATTATTATTATATAAATTTATATATAGATATATTTATTATTTCATTAAAAGAGAGAAAACACACTTTTGCAATAAATTTCAAATATTAAACAATCAGTATATTTTAATAATAAATCTGTTTGCTACTATAACAAAATTTAGCATCAGATATTGACTAAGTATAGATTATACAAAAACCATGAAATTTGTATTTATATATTTGTAAAATATATCTACTCTGAACCACTATATAAATTTTTATCCATTTTTAAAATTATGTAACTTTTCGGAGTACTTATTCCGCTCATTTCGCTCATTTCGCTTATTCCGCTCACAACGCTCACTCCTTTTTTGTGATTATATTTGTTAATCTTTAACTAAGTAACATTTTTCGTTTTAATACATTTTTACAACACATAAGCGAGAATTACATTAATGATTATTAAGATGTATATATATGTATTAATAGAAAATTGCATTAACTAATAGATATATACATCAAAAAAGAGACAATTATATAAAATAAGAGAATCATGCATTAAATAAAATAAATATACTTTACTTAATAGATATACACGTTCTGTAAACCTTATTTTAAGCCATAGAGGTTGTAGGTCTAGGCCGAAGATATTTGTCCGGTGACTCGTGTTGCCATGACTGTATAGGAGGAGTTTGTCGGAATATTCCTCTTCAGTGCACTTGGGGTGGGGGTGGGGGTTAGGTGGGCCAACTGGGGTTCGTGCTATATTCATATTATATTCCCCTCTATGTTTAATACATTGGAGGCCGAACTATGCCCCATATTCTAATTCATCTAGTTAAGATATATTGAAATACAAATTATAATTATCCTATCCGATCAGAAATGTTTACAAGTTTTCGAAAAAATCTAGTTATGTAAAAGTAGCTTCAGATTGTCTGAAATAATTATTTTTACGGAATGAATATTTTTTATTTTTTTAAGAATTACAACTTATTAAAAAATTGTTAATGAGATCTATTTTAAAAGTTATTTTTCATAAAAGTATGTATAAATAAATACACAATTATTTAATATGGTTTTATAAATTTAGTAATTGATGTAAATTACTGTCATCAGTTTCTCCCTACTTTACTAACTGGAAGTAGTATATAAGTATTAATTATTAATTTTAATTATCATTTTAAATTACCAGAAACCTGAAAACTTAAAACCTGAAACTTGAAAAATCAGAATCATTTTTTTATAAGTTTCTCACTATATGAAATAATGATAAGACCAACATAACCAAAAAACAGTTTATCAGTATTGTATTTATTAAGTTATTATGAATTATTTATGAGTTATTTTTATTAAAAATTAAATGTATTCATAACTATCTTTACCAAACAATAATTTCTTTATAAGTGACGCATTATGAAAACATTATATAATTTCTCACGAATTTTCTGGAACATTTTGATCGATTCTTTTAGTGCCTCCCAAACAAATAAATTATTTGATTGAAATGCCTTATATGAAACACAATTTCGGAGTTTGAGTTTTAATTTTTAAATTTATTATCACCGCAAAATATAACAATGTTTAGAGCACAGAGTAATTAATATATAAAAATTTCACTCTTATTAATTGTAAATTTTCGTCTATAGAAAATCGTTTTGTTTTAATAAATTTCATGTAAATGGGTAACAAAACAGAAGTTATACTTATTTTTTATTAAATTGATTTTAAGAGTTAACATATATATATATATATATATATATTCATACTGTTTTAACATGCGTAAGTTGTCTATAAAATATAATTTATTGCCTGTATATCTAAAACTGCATTACTAAATGAACTATTTTACTGCTATCAGTTTTAAATCATTATTTTGCAAAGCATTCGGGCAAGAAGTTAGTAGTATTGAACTACTTATACAGATTATAAGAGTGAAATCTCGATGTATTAAGTACTCTATAGTTTAGAGCTTTAAAACACATTGATTGCACAACCAGATTAACCAAATAAAAAGGACAGTCAATAATTTGTTTCAATTTATCAAAAATACATGATTGTGTAATTGTGTAAATATATTATCTGAGTATGTTTTGTTTTTTTAGCTATGCTTTATTTTCCGACATAATAAAAGTATTTTTAATAGAAAAATTAGGGTTAAATTCCGAAAATTCAGTTTCTAATTTTTTATATAGCTTGTAATAATTCTTAACGTTGTGAGAATAATATTTAATTTATAAAATTGGCTATGAAAAAACTAGATTTAATTATTCAAATATGTTGTGCTCAGCAGTACAATATAATGTATATGTCAATTATTGATATAACAAATATATTTGGCCAACATTTTTATTGCGTCATTTTAATGGCGATTTTTAAAATAATGTCATAAATAACAACTTTGGTGGTAAGGATAATATGATTTAATAGTGTGCAATGCATACTTCAGCTGATGGTGCAGTTTCTATATTTTGATGTATATTTCTATATGTATATGTAAACGTATAATTCAATATTTTCGTTTTAAATTTGTAGGTATTGTCTATATATTCCTATATATTCCTATATATTTATATTGTCTATAAATCTATCTGTACTTATATATATGTTTACCATATAGCGTGTAATATCAGACACTTTAAAACATTGACTAAACATTATTTATTATATAATTTATATTAATATTAATATATGTTATTCAAATTTAAAAAAGTGCCTACGTTTATTTAGTGACAATCATCATCATCGTCAAAAATCGGTTTATTAAATAATAAAACTGGAGATCAAATCAGTACAGCTTTATTAAGGGAATACAGTATGTTTTCTGACAAAATTAATATTCAACCACAAAAGATTGAATCATTTAACTATCCTTGTTCGTGAGAGTTTTCCATATACAGTACTTCTCGTTGTTTTGCTGCATTGAGTATTTCTGTCCTATCAAGATGGGATCTCGACTTGTTTTGTGAGTGTCAGTCGATTTCCCTGGCCGATGTTCTTCGGGTTCACGCGCTGGTGTGTCACAGCGCACACATGCAGTGGTTAATGAAGCTGAGGCGTCGTGTTATAATTTACAATAGCTATACTATATAATAATGTGGCCGAATGTGGAAGAATGCTTCGCCTATTTTAATAATTAGGTAGTATATAATTAACTCTTAATATTGTAATAATAATACAAATAATAATGCTAATAATGTTTCGCACCAAACAATGTAACTATTCATATTTTCGCAGCATTCATATTACCTTTTCAATATTAATTTATAATTGTCTTATTATTCCTAGAAGTAATAACTAAGAATAATTTTTAAACTTTTTAAAAACGCCACACACAGATGGTATCATGGGTTCTCGGAGCAAGAGGCAGAGGTCTGGAGAACGAGTGCTCACGCAGATTTTTATGGTTTTAATTTAATTATTAGTGTTGAAATAGATATAAGGAATGTATTGTTATTAAGGAAGTTTTCCAATTTTATAATACTACAAATTTACATTATATCCGAAATATAGTAAAATATATATAAAATTTGTATAAAATGTAATAATATATAAAATATTATAAAACTTGATATTTTAATTATATATTACCATCAATAATTTAGTAAAAGAAACTAACTTTATACATTTATACATATTTGAGAATGATAATTTCTTGCAAAAACTAACATATAATTTGCTAGTTTTCAAAATGGCTGTGCGCGAATGTAGATGAATTATCGCTAAACTAATATAACAGCGGAGCTTATTTGCTTATTTTAGATCGATTTTGTTATTATTTTTTGTATCTTATATATTGTATCTTGTAATTAACCAGTTTTGAACTTTGTGTAAGTCATTTTGTAAACCCATGTTATTCTTTCCACTCTACCACTGCGACCTGTCAGTTCGAGATATATACATAATCAGTGTTATTATTATTATCAACATTGTGTTATCTGAAATAATATAATCTAAACTTGCAACAAGTGATATTATTACACATCAGTAACATCAAAAAACAGCTCCGAAAATGACGACAACTTTATTTATCCGAAGAGAACGAGAGAGAGAGAGAGAGAGAGATAGAAAGTGTATTTACACAAATATTAAGGAATTATATTGTGTTAGAAGATAATATCGTTTTTTCTTTTTTATTAAATATGACAACTGTAAACAGTAATTCACACTTAAGCACAATAGTGGTAGTACAGAATATAACTGCATTGTGGCGCCGATCTGTCACTGCTTCCGCTGTCACAGGTCCACCTGGAGGGAGTTGTACTGCACTGTTGCCCATTTGGACATGTTATGGAACTGTAAAACATAAATAGAACGGACTGGTGTTTATTACATTACAACACAGTACATGATCATAAACACTACTCATTATTTTAATATGTTGACAATTTCTTTTGTTTAATTAAAAAATGATATATTATTAAATCAATTCTTTTGTGCAGATTTAGTGTATAGCATATCTTCAACTTAAATAATGCAGTTATAGAATGATGATGTTTTTACAATTGGAAATTAAAGAATGTAGCTGCCACTTTATCATAAGAGAAAGAAAACAAACTATTTAATTAATTACAGAATGATTTTTAGATGTGTCAATTTAGACGTGTAGTTTAAATGATCACATAGTTTTTATAATGTTAACTTAATATCGCATATATTTTGATGCATTGTGACATAACATTTTCTTATTGTTTTTTTTTTGGATAATTAATCATTTTAGTAAAAAAAAACGTTTTGACAAGCACAACCATTAATTATCTATAATAAGTCTAAAATTATCAATAAAATATATTTAAATATTTGAAAACATTTAAAATGCTAATTTTTTTTCTCCATTTATTATTCGAATATTTCAAACATGGACTTTATATATATACTATATATATATATATATATTCTATATACTTTATAGAGATAAAGTGGTGAACCACTCACGGATTACTTATATAACAGGGATTATCTTGACACATGCGGGGATTGATACCTTCTTGGTTATGAGAGTTAGTATTACGAATATATTTCATCAGACAATAGGGTTCGCTGCTACTTGCTCCTCCAGTGTTAGGATAGGTCCAAACAGAAACAACAGCATTCTAAAACACGTCATTTAAAAAAAGGTTAAAAAAACAGTATAAAACAATGGTATATTTTCTTAATTTAATGAATAAAAAGTCGTTGAAAAAGTTGGAGATACTCGGCAACTGATAATATTCACAGTACAGCAATAATTAAATGCAGGATTGCGCAAAATACTCTATCGAATAATAATTTTTAATTTCAATGAAGTTAAAATGTTATGGACAATTTTACATGAACTAATTTATAGGATAATTTACGTAAAATAAAATATACATTGCTTTAAAAATACATAACTGAAAGCTATTATATCCTTTTATAGACATAATCAAAAAACGTCGTACAAATGTTTGTTCTTAAACATTAAACTCTTTTAATTAACAATTAAGAATCCTCCAAATGTATCCATTTAATTTAATTGAGTATTCTCGGTTTGATTGTATAATCTGTTATCAACTATAAAAACGAATAATGTACATTTAAGAGGGAACCGTATTTTCCACTCGTAACGTATTATTGAAGTTACATTGTATAATATTGCAAACATATCATTTAAAAACATTGTATATAATAGTGTTTATAGTTAATGTAATATTTCTATGTTTTATCAAATAATAACAGCTCAGTAGTAAAGAGCTAACAGACACATTTGAGTATAACCAACTTTTATTGTTGATTACCTTGTTAAAAATATACTAAATCACACTTGTTTGTTTATTAATTTTTTTGGCATACATTAAGATTAACGCTCGAAATCGAAAACAAATTCCAAATAACGTAATAATGCAATTAAAACAAACGTTACAATTATTTGCAGCTAAAAAATGAAGCGAATTTTCCTGATCGGAACTATGGATAGATATTTCACTGTGATAAATATGACTTTCTAGAATTTCTGCATTCGTTAAATCGCATTAACTTACGAAATGTGCTCACGATTAGCGTTACGTCCAATCATGATGCAAAACTTATTTGAAAGTGCTAACATTTTACGGCAAATAGTAATTTAGCAAAATACTGTATAAACAAAAAATAATGAACATTTTCTAAACATTAAATTGCGTTTTTTAGAAAAAAAAGTTCTATTTTAAGCGATAATGTTAACGTATGTCCTTTTTGTCATATGAATAATATGCTATTTTTTAGTCAACTAGTGTAAGAATAATCGAACCGATTTTTAATTAAAACTTACATTCATAACCACAGCAAGCGCGACCGCAACGTTGTAGTGGAAAAAAGACATGTTTATAATTCTTATTCAAAGAAAATTATTTCGCATTCTTGCGTACACTTCTTTCAATTTATATTCACTATGGCTGAAGTATCCCTGCTTCATTTCGATATTCATTGGTTGAATATAGTAAACAATGAGGTAATAACTGGAATTCACTAAAATTAAATATATAAATATTAGTGACATTTAACTAATGCTTACAGTATAAATACGATAAATATTAAATTTTGCATTGTTTCATGTTTTTTGTTTTGATCTATTGTAACAATAGAACAGTAAATAAAAATAATGAATATATCGTTGCCTAGATACAAATGTGCTTTCACGTCTGTACATTTTTCAATAACTCGAGTGAATTCTGAGCATTTCAGTTTAGAATAATTAAATTAATTTTCACCATTTGTGCCTAGGTGGCGCCTACAACAAATTCTAAAAAGTTGAGGCAGACATAATATTATTATCAACGTATATGTATTATTAGAAATCAAATGAAAAGATTGTGCTTTATTTGAATGAATAAAATTCATTTTCTGAAACAAAGTCGTCACATCCTTAATGAAATGAGACAGACAGAATGTCAAAAAACAATTTCAGAACTTATGTACAAAAAAGTTTTAAAAATTACTTAATGCTATAAATTAAAATGTATCTTATTTTCTCTATATTTTAAATTCTCATAGTTTGCCTGGTTATCTGCGAATTCACAATAAAACTACAACAACTTATGTACAGCATTTTGCGAAATATGAATGTTCATAATTTCTTTTTTAAGTTCATAGTTTAGTTCACTTTTTCATAAAGTAAAAATTAAATAATTTTCATGGTCTACTAAAAGATGTTAAATGTTCTCAACAATATTTTGCAAAAAGGGGAACTAGAAACAAAAGCGGAAAACAATTTTGGGTCCAAAAATTAGATTTTTAAATTGTTTAAGATAATTTGTTTACAAGAAACATACAACAATTTATATATGGCATTAAAAACAATTATATATTTTTTGCTTATTTTATTAACATATAACTTCATCTTTCTAAATAGCTGAAAACAGTCACAAATTTTCCAAAATCAATCAAATATTTTTCACTTGTAATAAACATGAAATTTATAACACTTTGAACGACTCTCATTCGTGTTTGATAAGGCCGATTTCGACGGTTTTTGCATAAAAAAATCCAAAATAAGTTTCGCAAACCATTGGAAACTACAAAAAGTCAAGAATCGACGGGCAAACATACTCGTATGCAATGTTTATCTGTTTTTAGATGAAGAGCGGAGAAAAATTTAAAAAAGTTAAATGCGGCTTTTAATAACGATTTTTTCAATTTACTATATGAAATAATTATTTGTTATTTATTCAAAATCAGTTGGAACATTGTAAGGAATCATTTGACAATGTTGTCGCACTTCATAATTGTGCAATTGTATTGATTATGTCAACATAAAATAAACGTATCGTGAATTATAACAACCGCATTTGATAAATATTTAATAGTATGTACAAATTAGGTCACATTATAAACTTACGTGAAATAAGGTCATTTTTATAAAATAAAGTCAAATTATGTCTTTTTTATAAAGCGATGTTAAACATTTCTACCACGGTGCTCTAAATGGACCTTTAACCCTGAAAAAATTGTACAAAGGAAATAGCAGTGGTTATTAGTTCTGTATGACTTAATTATCAGAAAAATATAAAAATTAAAATCTTTCATTGAGGGCTTTTCTAGAAAATCGATTTTATTGATTTTTATGATGACCATATATGGCTATTACTATATAGGCATTAAGTATATTGTATAGAAAAATTGTACAGATTAAAATTCAATGGTTATTAGTTATATTTGACTTACTAACCATAAATATATTAAATTTGAAACTATTCATTGAGGGCTTTTCTAGAAAATCGATTTTATTGATTTTTATGATGACCATATATGGCTATTACTATATAGGCATTAAGTATATTGTATAGAAAAATTGTACAGATTAAAATTCAATGGTTATTAGTTATATTTGACTTACTAACCATAAATATATTAAATTTGAAACTATTCATTGTGGGCTTTCCTAGAAAATTGATTTATTGATTTCGGTTATAAATGGCTAGATATGGCTATTAATATAATTCTTTAAAAATATGAAATACAATTCTGTACGAATGTTTAATTCAATATTATTTGTACCAATGGACATGCTAATTATGAATAACGAAGTTAAGATAACTTTTTTTGTCAACTTTGTTTATAAACCTAGTTTTTACGATTTCATATTATCTGTATATAGTTATTATAATGTCATTTTATTATCTATATTTTTCAAATAAAATAGAAATGTTTGATTATTGATCCAAAAATACTTATTCTAATGAAGTCATAAAACTTGCATGTAGTAAGTTACAGACATAATTTTGTACAAAATACAATATAGAAAAGTTCGATTATTGATCCAAAAATACGTAGTCTAATGAAGTCATAAAACTTGCATGTAGTAAGTTACAGACATAATTGTGTACAAAATACAATATAGAAACTATAAGTATTACATATTTAGGCTGTTATACGTCAGCACTGTTCTCAACAGTTGTGATCCAAAATTAGGATGAGATGTCACAATCTTGTAGTGTGCCCACTTTTGCTGAAAATCCATGTGGATGCTTTCAGAAGCTTGCTCATTAAATGGGCCCAGGGATTGTTGATTTAGCTTACAGAAAGCCTTCACATGATAAATGACACAATTTATTTTGGGTGTCACATTCACCCCTGCTGCCACGATATTGGATGCAAATGTATCAATCTTTAATTCGTATTGTGCTCCCAGTTTTGGTCCAAAGCAACATTTAACAACTTCCCTGAATGATACCAAACAATCGACAATTGGAAGGCAATTGATTGGGCAAATTGACCGGAGGACGTCGACATTAGACAGCAGAGTCTTACATGCATTTCCTTCAAAAGTTCCACCATGCATGGCCTTCTGTTCCACATTGCACCTGTGAAGCCATATATGACAATCAGGCCAGACCTTTTTGAGCTCATTGTACATGCAATTGACGACACCAATAAAGAGATGCAACTCTGGTGGAGGCACAATCTGTAGTACTAGAGTTTCTTTTGGAAAATTGGAGAGAAGTGGAAGATGTACACTGTTGCCAAAGTGTTTTGCGTGCATTTTTCGTAATGATAACGATGCATCAGGACATTTGTCATAAACATTCCAGAATTGTTTTTCCAGACTTTCAATTGTTCTCATAATACCCTCAGTATTTAGATCCTTACTATGCACATCACACCAGGAACAAGGATGTGAGCTGGAATGTGACATCAGACCTAATATAATATTTGTAACTTTCAAATCTGATGCAACAACTAAGTCTGTTCGTGTGTTCAGCTTCAACAGATTCCAAATAATTTTAATATTGATGTAGTTCTCCGGTACATTTGGAGCAATAGCTAAAATGATCAATTTTTTGACACCTGTGTTTCTGAATTCCTCTTCTGTATTACCTGAAGCATATGACAGTCTTCCACTCTTGTCTACATTCTCATCTGATTCATTTGTAAACACATTCAAGCAAAACTTGAGGAATTCACCAGCGCCATCTATTCCAACATTCAGACACAAGTTGTCCAATTCCAAAGATCTTTCATGACAAATCTGAATGATAAGATTATCAACATCTAGGCAATAAACCAGCGGAACATACATTTCTGATGAAAACTTGATAACATCCTGTTTGAAATAATGAGACAATCGTTTGTTGTTGTTGATCAAATTTGTTGCCAAACCAACGTCTACTGATGACCGACTACCCATTGAACATCTGATAATCTTTGCCATTTTCAAAGTCTGTCGATCACTCAAGGATAAATCTTTCTGAATGTTGACAATATTGGCTGTACTCAGTGCTTTATTGAAAGAGGCAACATTTGTTTCATTAACTGAAACTTTCATTGGCTTCCCTCCTTTAGGAGACATTATTTTGAAACTATTTTCATTTGAATCTGAAACCATATCTCTTAGAATTAGTGACGCTTGTTGTTCTATTGCATTAGAGCAGCAGCCTGTGTTAAGAGTTAATTGTTTGACATTAGTGTAGATCATCGAATGGGAGCTCGTGTGTTTCTTACCCTTAGAAACTTCCGCTAAGCATTTAGAGCAAACTTTAACAACATTTGGTTCAGTAGATGCTGACGACGTAATCTGTGCAGGACGTCCAGGTTTTTCTTTGATGAATTGACATCACTTCTTTCATTAGTTCGTGCCACTTCACATATGGTGCAGTTGCAAACTTCTTGGGACAGTGTCGATCTAAAAGGAAGTGACACATTGTATTTCATTTAATAATTTTAATTTATTATTAATATTATTTATATTCATTATTATTTATCAAAACTTTAATTTACAGTAAGAATAATACCAAGGTAAAACCTATGTGAAAGATAATGGCCCGGTTGCACCATTGTGTCGTAAACCTTGTATTAGGCTTCATCGACGTTACTTTACGATAGTGTAGTAGATTCGGTTGCACCAAAGTGTAGTAAGTAGTGAGCTGGGAAACACCCACGTGTTTGAATCTATTAATAGGAACCCCTGATTGTTTTGGCTATCTGTATTCTGATTGGTTTACTAATGACTCAAGGTTTTATAGTTACTTAATTTCTTCCAGTTGCACCAATTTAACGTAAAT
>JAUZND010021517.1:0-25370 GCA_034780555.1 Coelogynopora nodosa | reverse complement strand
ACATATAATTGTTATGATAAATATATGTATCTTGATACAATTCATTGTTATTTGTTATAAGGGTTATTGGGATTGTTAATATATAATCATTTCATAATCATAAAAGAGGGCTAACGCCATTGGTATTTCTACTAACTAGAAGCCAACATAACAATATTTTTACATTATTTGATCTATTTCTAGTGAATTATAATCAGCAAACCTTGTCGCTAAATAAACAAATAATTAACATTGTCGCTAATAGACAACTCATTAAAGTAGAGAACATAATTTGAATTGCTGTGAAAAACTACACTATCATGTAAATAAACAAAATCCAAATAAAACATAAAATCTAAATAAACAACTAATTAACTTTGTCGCTAATAGACAACTCATTAAAGAACATAATTTGAATCGCTGTGAAAAACTACAGTATAATGAAATACATTTGTGAATACATTTGAGAATATTCAACTGTGTAGGTTAAATACATATGGGTCACGTGACCCCTTCCTCCGGCTAAATAGGCTTCCAAGAGAGCCTGATGCTGCCAAGGTTGGATATTAACTTTTAAATAAACAACATTCAACCATTAATTTTAATTAATATAAGTTATAGATGAGTACAATCATAAATTTTAATAATCAATGCGAAAGAAAATTCTCCAATTACAAGGTAGAACAGGACAGTCTGTACAGTATCATACCTTTTGTTCATTTTCATGAATTTTGAATCACAATGTGTTGCTTTTAGTGTGAAGAGGGTCTTGCATGCATGAGTTTTATTGGTATCAACCAGCAATATGTGAGATAACAGAGTCTAAATACATACATTCTTACTCTATATTACAGATAACGTAACTGACTTCATACACCTACATCTTGTATGTATATATTCAATATGAACCGGGTGAATTATAAATTTATAATATACGATCAAAGTAATAAAAAAATATATATTTAATTATTAATATATATATATTGATTGTGTGTTATAAATAAACAATTCACGCAGATTGTAATGAATACACTTAAGAAAATATTTATGTAGATAGTTCCTCTTAGTAAAAATTTTCAAAAGACAACTTAGAAGAACTAACATATCATAAATATATCAATAAAATACATATGTATACACAAAAATGCATGTATTATATCCAGGGTGGCCACGTTAGATGCATAAAAAATAGTGTATATGTGTATATTGTGTGTTGTTTTCCTAAAAATTATAATTTTATGTGTACTTTTTTTATAACAAATAGCCCATATAATGGCGAAATAATAATTAAATCAAACAAACTAACAATCAATTACACTAAAACACATTCAATGAAAAACAATCAATTACAATGAAATACATTAAAAAATGTATAAGAGAAAAATTAATATTAAAGGTCTAAACATACATACAAAAAACAAACAAAAAAGTTCACAAAATTTAAATTAGTTTTGCAAAATCCTTCTAATATTTAAAATAACAGATTAATTATGTGAGCGGGCGAGAATATTTTTGTTAATTTTCCCAATAATTAGGCATATTTTCCCAGGGTTTTACAGGATTTCAAGGATATTCAAGACTAGCGTTCACCATAATATATAGAATGTAGTTTATATACTATATTAATTAATCAAAACAGACTCTTTCTCGTAGACATTATTTTACATAATCATATTTACTCTTCCCAACCAAAATAAAAAAACATTTATAATGCACGAAAACGAAACTCTTACCATCAAAGACATTGAGTTTAGTGGCGATCTCTAGCCTCTGACAGGTAACGTCAGACACAGTGCTACCGACGGTACTGATGAAAAGATTAGTTGGCAGAAGATATCGAGTGAAGAGTTGGGTCTTGAATTTAGTCAGGGACTTTAGTGCGGGCGTCTTGCTGAGATCTCGGATAAGACGCAGAAGTCGTTTAGCTCCAGTCATTTACCAGATCAGAGAAATTATCTACGTTTCAACTAAGAATTGAAGCAAGATACTACTATTAATAATTTTAACATTTAATGAGCAAACATTAATTTAGAGTATAATAGTAATTCCTGGAGTGCTAAACGACCAATCTTAAATTGAAAGAAATAAATAGCGATATGTATCTATACTTATTTTTGTCAAAATTATTTACACCTAAACATTTTATACATATAAACAATAAATATCGATGTGTTCATTATAATCGGATCAGGTTGCATTATTGGACGACAAACTCTATAATTATTATGAAGTGCAGACAGTTAAGGAATACATTTTAACCAAAAATTAAAAGTAGCGTTGACTTACACGTTAAATTAAAAAACAACAAACAAATAATTTGTGGAAACAAAATGTATTTCAACAAGTATATAATTATGCTCAATTAAAACTAAATAAATATTTACTGTTTTTAATTTTAAAACACGAAGAGGAAGCATTTTAATCATTAGTTCATTATATAAAGTTAAATTATTGATTAAACTTTTATATATTAAGACAAATAGAGAAAAAAAGTAGAATGTATTGTATATTTTGAATATTATTGATATATATGGCATTTTCTAAATTAAATTATAAAAAAACTTAACAAATAAATAAGTTGGCAATGATATGTATTTAAACAAGTATTTAATTATGCTAAATTAAACGTAAATAAATATTTACTAAGTTATTTAAACATTATTATATAAAAATACCAATATAACGTCCTTACCTATACATTCTACGTTTTTTCTATTTGTCATAATATATAACAGATTAAATCAATAATTTAGCTTTATACAATGATCTTGGCTGCCATCTTAAAAAATAGTAAAACATCATTGTAAAATTAAAAATATACAACATAACTTTAACAATTATAATGGGATAAAATTTATTAAAATTTGTAATTGTATTTATACCTGTGAAAATAGTATCCATTATATAAGGCTTTATTTAAAATTGACATGATTTTGTGCAATTGTAATTTTTTTTTACTAATTGAATATCAAATAAAATTTGACTGATAGAAGATAGATGTCAATACTTTACATTAATCATAAATTACAAATATTTACAATTACTTCACAGTGTTCAATTAGTAAAATTTTTAAATGAAGTTTTAAACTGCAGAAAACCATCACATTTAAAAAACAAATAAAATATTGTAAAGAACATTTGACATAACTAAACAGTTTGGACAATAATTGGACATCGGTAGTTTTAATAGACAATAAATGAGGAAATTATAATTTTTTCCCCTTAAAAAGTAGATAAATATTAATTCAATATGTTTCAATGAAACTAAACAAAAAAGAATAAATTGATAATAAATCATAGAATGAATAAACAATAGACATGCTAAAAAATCTCTCTGTATATAATATAACTAAACGTTATCAAAACACGTTTATGCAATTCATAACTAAAATTATACTGTAAGTAAAAGCAAACAATAAATGTGTATTTTTTATTAATAAAACTATTATACAATTATAAAAGCATTTCATGTATCAGTATATATATCCAATATTATAATACATTAATTCGCAACTATTCATATTACTTAAATAGATAGAAAGGATAGATATTAGAAGTACATTATTATTACACATGTCAGTAAATTAAGATGCTGGTATTAAGAGAAGGTATTTCACCACTCAACCAATACAATTTGGTGTGCATTGACATATATGAACTCCAAAAAATAACAATAGTGATAATAAGAGGTTCTATTCATCAAATACTTTTCGCTTAACCGACTTTACATATCTAATATTAAACCGACTAGGTCATCATTATATAGTGCTATATCATAATATCGTGTAACATACACATAAACAAAGTAGAACCATAAAGACTAAACATCTTAATAATAATTGTTTGACCATTATTGTTTTTACAGAAAGATAAAAGATTACGTACAATAAATATATATATACAAAATAACTTAATAAAATACAGCAGAGAATTACAGTTGTAGTTTATTACGTAGAATATATGTAATGTTCAAAAAAATGATGTATTAAAATTTTATTCAACAATTGTTCTAATACAAGACAGGTTAGAATGTACAAATTGAATTAAATAGTTAATTTTAAAATAATTTATAAAATGCATATAATGCAAAAAAAGTTTTTGTAATTTTAATATTATTCTGAACAGAATTACATTCAGTCAAATAAGCATCAAAATATTACTCTCTATTAATACTATACAATAAAATAGTAGGACCGAAATATTGATTAACCAATAAACATTAAAATAATAATGTTACATCAACTAATGGAAGCCTTCGTTTTAGGTGTTATACAGTAATAGAAATATATTCAAAGGATTCTATTTATGCCACCCATAAAATATAACATTTTAAAAAGTCAATCCTTTTAAAAACATACTACATTGATACAAATTTGCAGGTAAACAAGTAACACCACATACAATTGCATTTGTTCTCCATAATTCAGTCTAAATCCTTTTAATATCAAACAGTCTAAAACCTTTTAATAGCAAATAAAAAATCAAAATAATTTGGATAAGGAAAATTTCCCTCTTTTTTGTCAACTAGGAAGAAAAAGCGACGTTCTTTAATACGGACATGAATATAATTCCCTGGAGACGTACGATTTGAGTAAACCGAAATTTGATTTAGTGGAAGCTTTAGACTGGCTGCAGACGATCTTGCGATTCCGTAGTTACCGTATGTTTCCAAAGAAACATGAGATCGAGGAAGAAGTTTAACAGAATGTACAATGCGGGATGGATAAATATAACCCATCGCGAAGAAACAAATAGCTGAAAGATAAGATACTGATTTATATATATTTTAGAATCACCATTAAAACTATATATATACGTAGTAAATAACTGAATGAACTTCTACATTTGCATTATACCATTCAGTAAACATAGCAACGGGGTCCGATTACCCATTCGTATGTGGACATACTTTTTAGGGTTTATACGTCTCCCTCCCTCCCTCCACGTACGAAGTTTTGAAAGTGCGTAAATCTTTTTCAATTAAATGCCTACATGGTCAAAATCCCACACTGAAAAAATCTCTCAGAAACAAACAATAACCAACCAATAAAAAAATAGGAAAAAAGTAGTATGGAAATGGTGATTTCTGGACAATGACTTAACAACCCGCCCTTCCCAAAATACATATTTTTCGATTTCTATGACTTCTTGTACCTATGTCAAAAAGGTCAAGGTCGTTTCCGAGTAAATCAATGACGCTGAGTTCAAATATGCTATTTAGGTGATCGGCAATAAGGTATCGAGGGTTATAACAATTACTATAAACGGCCGTATTCGGACGCTCTCACATACACTTGACAATACATATCTACTCTTTCCGGGTCTAATATATCAGTTAATAATGTCAAATTCCATTTCAAACATGATCCAGGACCGCAAAAGTGGGCCCAAATACGTAAACTAAGCTCTTTAATTCTTCGATTTACATAGTTTCATAGCTAAATATGTTAGTGACTATGGCGGATTTTGTATAGTAATTAATAATGTCAAAATCCATTTCAAACATGGTTCAGGGCCGCAAAAGTGAGCCGAAATACATGTTTGTCACTATATCTTCATGGATAATGCTCCGATTAGAAAATAATTTACTGAGGTATAAGTAAATGAATATGACAAATCTAATTGACATAAAGAAAACCAACATAAAGATATTAATAATGAATGTATGTCACTTAGACTGTATAATTTACTGTCTTATTTCATCATTCAATAAACTAAATAGAAATAGATTTATGCAATTAAATTTTCAGCTATTGCAGTAATGATGGTGTCATTTTCGTCCAGTGACATATTGCACAAACTATACATGTGAATTATGACCCACTGCGACGCTGTGATAAATCAGGATATATTATTTTGAGCTTGTTTGTTCTATTATTATTTCGCTACTTGATAAAAATATACATTGTTTTTATAATATCAAATGAAATATACATTTTTGAAATCAATAAAGAATATTTATTATGAATATCAATATATAATATAATCATACATCAATACGTCATTGTACATAGTTTGACATAAAACTTTACTTTAAAAATGTAAATAAATATTATCAAAGCATTAGATAATTAAAGTTCACAAAATTATCACCAGCAACATCACTTAGTGAGTAAATTGTGGCCAAGGCATCACGCACCCTGTTTTAAAAAATAAACTATAATTGTTTGATACTTTCGCGTACAGCTGAACTGTAGGTGAGAAAAGGAGCACATTCTTGAAATTTTGTCACATATAAATTTAATTATATGAATATAATATATATTCATATAATTAAATTTTTCAATGTTTATTGTATTTCATCATGTTGTCTTGTATTTCCTCCAGAATTGTAGTCAGAAGTGTCGATTCTTCCTGTTTCGTCTCGTCCTCCATCGATTTTATTGATATTTCCTTCCCTGACAGAATGATTGGAGTTTGTTTTCTTGTTCGACATCCTGTTTTGAATTATATCTGTGTAATAATGCAACTTTGGGAATTTCGTTTCGTCCGTATTTGTGCAAACATTATTTCTAATTGTCTTTTCAGTTTAGTAGGTAGTCGATTTCTAGAGGAATATTACCGTATTAGAAAAAACTCGTTCGCTTTAAATGATAGAAGAGTCGACTGTAACATCAAGTCTTTGATGGAAGTAAGAAAGCTCTCATGCGTAAAACAGTATTTTATGTACACATAGTCACTGTAAAGGAATTCTAATAATAGCCTAGTTGTTGCAATAGGACAGCTATTCTTTATGATTGAAACTTCAACAGATATGTCCTGTTTATCAACTGTCTAGTTAGTTGTGTAGGGTATACTTTTGGATAATTTGATATGTTTCTGATTTATCCATTTTAAAATGACGTTTTATATAATTTAATAAAATCAGTAAACGTATTTCATATAAACATGGAATAAAAATACATAATTATTTCCTTTCGATCATATTAGTGAATTTTCAAAAAAAAATTTCTTAAATAATTGTGTGTTTTATATTAAATTCAATGGTCATTTGTTCATTTGCAATATATTTCTTACATAATAAGCCAATTTTGGTGTTCAGAATGTACTTTTGTGATACTATTTGGTTATACAAAACGTAAAATTTGAATAATATTCCATTATTTAACTTTAAAATGTCGTTTCGCACATAAAATAATTATTAAATGTTCTTCTGATTACTAAAATTATTTCCTTAAATTGTAGGTGGTCTCCTACAGTGTCTGTTTCATTCTATATTGTCTTAATTATTTTTCATTGGTCATTTTATGAATTAAATAATTTCATAGATAATTTCCACTAAATTACCACGAAATTTTATCATTGTATGTGTATTTTCCATAAATTTCAATGGTCTGCCATTTAGTTCATTTGCAATATATTTTCGTACATAAAAGGCAATTTTTATAATATTTTTGGTGTTCAGAATGTCTTTTTGTGATACTATTTGGCTATACAAAACGACCAATTTGAATAATATTTAATTATTTATATTTTAAAATATCGTTTCGCACAAAAAATATTATTAAATGTTCTTCTGATTACTAAAATTAATTCTTTAAATTGTAGATAGTCCTTGTTAATTCATTCTACATTTTTTTAATTTCCGATTGATTATTTAATGAATTAAATAATTTCAATTTTCACCAAATTATCATAATTTAATCACTGTGTGTATTTTCCATTAATTTCGATGGTTTGCCATTTGGTTCATTTTCAATATATTTTCTTACATGTTATGCAATTTTTATCTTATTTTTGGTGTTCAGAATGTCAATTTGTAATACTAGTTGGTTATACAAAACGTACACTTTGAATAATATTCAATTATATTATTTTAAAACTGTCGTTTCATACAAAAAATTATTGGTCATATAAGTGATTTTTTACCAAATATAATTTAATCAGTGTGTGTGCACACAAACAATTAACAAAATAATGATATAACAAAAGAGTTGTCACTGTAATAACAATTTATTTAAAGTATTCTCAAGGATATTACTCAAACAGCTGATAATACATGCTGTAATACTCTAAACGACCACAATTTCTGGTAAAAAAAATCCGAACCCTAAAATAGTTTCTGCTGACGACCGCTAATTTACTACTTATATTCATATATGTGGTCATATTCATATTATTGTCGTAATAATTTTTTAAAAACATTGCCATACTTATTTAATATCAATATTTACATGAAATGGATTTGTCTATCTCTTCCATGGAGAATTTTTTAACTTAGGATCTATTGTAAAATTACAAGATCACACATGATTCAAAATATTTTTAATGCAACTGCTAATGTTTAAACTAAGATAGCTATTAATTTTATTCTCAACTGATACTAAGAAATTCTAGACTGGAAAGATTTGGTTGCTAATTCCATCCCTCAATGTAGACTAGGTATAAATGGTTCCTAAATCTAAAAAATGAAAACATTATTGGTTAATTTTTTACATAATTTTTTATAATTCAGGTATGTTATGACTAATAATATGCTTTTTGAAATGTCACTAAATATTAAATGAATTTTGTATAAAGTATAATAATAATTACTATTATTTGAAACACCTAATTATTATGATACAACTTATCAATAATATAAAATAAATGTATTTTACCATTAAAGTATTAACTTTGGAGGTATTATTTTGGCAACATTACTATCTAAAAATAACATAATAAAAAGTAAATAAACATCACTTACTAATGACGCCTGTACCAAGAGGAACAATATACTGTAAACCTTTATCCATCCAGCTTAAGGATTTTTCACCTTCATTATCGTGTGATGTAATAGAGGAAAAAAAGTATAAATCAATAGCGTTTCCAGTCATGAAGAGCCAGAATATGCCTTGACAAATACAGAAGAGACCCATATATCTGTAATATCTTAATTTATTTCGACCAGAGTATATAAGCGTTGGTTTCATGATAGAAATCTTTTGAGTAGCAGCATAGTTGTATATCGGTCTGGTCAGACCAAATGAACGACTAACAACGTTATGATATTTGAAAATCCGCCTTTGAAGAGTTGTCAGAAGTATAAACATTTCAAGAATTTATCTGAAAAATAAGTACACCATAAAAATTAACACATTATAGTAAATAAAGATGATTGCTATTTATAACAATCTGCAAATATTTTCTGAAATTAAACAATGCAAACAATAAAAATAAAAACAGTTGAATCATATATAATATTTATTTATTGTATGAGAAACAATAAAATTAGAAACATTAAAATTATAAGTTACAAACATCAAACTATAATGTTTACCCAGTGGATATATCATTATGTCTTCCCAGATAAGAGGCTATATTGGGAGAATAATCATGATAAAAAAGTAATTTCACTTATTAAAAGTTGTTTAACTTTAGATCACTTTTTTGTTACAAATGTATTTAATTTCTAACTCTTAGACGTTCACAAAATTTGAAGACTAAGCATAATGATTCAATCGCTAAATGGAATTAATATTTTAATATATTGTAATAATCGAAAAAGGTATGATTTTTGACAGAACACTGAATGGTAATTAATTTAAATATTTAAAATTGTGTTTAAAAACACCGATGGGCAGTAATTTTGTCAAGAAGAATTTTTAAAAGGGTTGAATGGAGAAGCTAATTTTGATTTGAAATTTATAATAACTTTCTTATGATATTAGCTCAGAGTCTATTAGATTTATATATTACTGTAAATACATAGCTATACACCAAACCGAGATACAATAGTTTATGCAACCATACTAATTTGTTCAGAAAATATAATAAGAATATATAAAAAAGAATAATAAAAGACTCTACTGATTTGAAATAAATTAACTATCAATAGTTTTATTTATAACTACATACTATTTCCATAAGTTATCTAGGACACTCATAAATAATATTCTACATATAACACACATAAATAATAAAATAATCAAACAATAAAAATACATAACTTAAAAAATATTTAAACGACTACATATATTAGCATATCAATTATATTAGTTTATGAGAATTGAGACAATAATAGGAATGTCTCATAATGTAGCAAATCATATGAATCGATTAAAAATAACTATAAAAAGTAGTGGTTAGTGATATGTTATACACATGATATACTTTAAAAAATAATGTTCAAATTGGTCGAAGTTGGTTAGAATGATTGTAGGACCATAAATAAAATATAAACCAAACCAAAAGTAAACATTTTTGGTAGGTTAAAGGGCAGAATATTTCAGCAACAATAATCAATTAAATAATTGCAAATAACAATTTTAATTAAAAAGTATAGTGTATTATACCATTAATCAATGTGAATTGAATAAAATAAATACTGTTTAAAAAATACTACACATTAATCGAAAGCTCTTCTAACTTATGGCCTACAATATTCTGTTATTTAATGTAATTTTAATTTGTAAATTGTTCAGTTTATCCTAACTTATTTAAAGAAATTGTTAATAGTGTTTAAGAACATCATCTTATAATTAAAAAAACTGCAATGTGTACTCAACACTAAAAGAGATTATTGGTGATGCACAAATTATAGCGATGAAAGTTTAAACTTTTATGAATGAAGTGGCAATGTTAGCCTTTGAATTGGTAAACAAGAGAATAGAAGAACTAAGACAATAGAGAATAATTTTATGAATAGATAAATTATAACAGACAACAAAGTACAAAGAGAAAAGCATAAAAATATATAATTAAAAAACATGAAGCTTTCCAAAAGTATCACACTATCATAATTTTAAATTTTCATATATAATAATACAAATATTACTAATAAAATGTAGTCGGGATTAGGAAATTGAAACCCATTTATTTCTCACTAAAACATATATTACACATTTAAAAACCTCTAAAATAGTGATGTTTCAATTGGCAAAGTTGCCAATAGTAGGGCCTAACTGTATCAAGAGAGTAACTGGTTGCTCTAGAATCCCCATACACAAACAAAGATATTAAGTTAAGTTTTTTCAGATTACACAAATAATGGAAACCCATTCATATGGTTTTTAAAAGTATTAAAAGAGATCCATTACATTTAATTGAGTAATATTTTATACCCGAGATTCAAAAAACAAATGACATAATTTATCCACCTGAAATATTGAAAGAGATATTAGCTTCAATTCATCATTACCTTAAGAACAAATTATACAAAAAATACTCTATCCATTCTGATAAACAATTTTATCATTGAATCAATGAAAGTACTTGACACAATTGAAAAAAATGGCTGCTGATAGGAAAGTATGATCAAAAAGAAATCACACAATACAGATTTTATAGAATAGGTATATATGATTAAAAAAATTCTAATATATGTATAAGCTCCATATATATATAATTGTTATGGAACAATTGTACAATATGTACCAGATATCACAAACTTCAACAGGTCATATCAAGAATCTCATGATTTATTACTCGGTAAATATTCTCAATTAGTTATCAAAACATCAGACTGGAGAAAAATATATTTAAATATAAAATCATCAAAAAACAAGAAAGGTGTGAGACAAAGGTGACATGCATTAATGAAAATAAAGAAAACATTAATGGATGTGTCAAATGAGATTTATATGCAACAGATTTGAAAGCAAAGCCATTTTATTCAAGGACATTCAGCATTTACATAACATAAAAATATGAAACCATGACCAACACAATTTGTTATAGATCCAGACAATCAGCACAATTATTTAAAGACAAGTCTTAGATGAACATGTCATCATAAATACAACTGGTGTAGCATATGAAATGAGTATATCTTCATCATTGCATTTCCATGTCTGCTTCTACTTCTTTTCAAGAAGAAATCAACATCTAGATTACCAAAAAATCAAAAGAGGCATTCTAAACATTTTTATTAATTATAACACAAATGTACATTTAACTTTAATATAGCTTTGAAATTGACTTTGGCATTGCTGTACATTTCTATAAACTTTGTTAAATTCAATTACTGTCTATGAATTTTTGTAACAATGCTAATTTTTTTGTAATTATGTTTATGGTTATATTTGTCATGTATGCATTAATGTCAATAATTTAACAATTATAAATCAATTAATATATTATGAACATTTAACCTTTATAATCTTAATTAACAATTCTATAAAGGCTCAGAATCTAATCATAATAAACAATAGATATCCATAAAATATTATAAAATAAAAAATATATAGAATACATATAAAAATCTAATTAGTTTCAATATAAATTTGGTTTTAAATACTTTCTCCATACAGCACCTTGGTTATTAAAAATCTCGAACTTGGATTCATCTGAAAAGAACACATGCCTCCACTGATCTAAAGACCAATCCTTGAATTCGCTGCACCAGCAAAGATGGCATTCACATTGAATCTTGTTAATGAAGGGCTTTTTTGCTGGCTCCTTTGTTAGCAAGGTCTTTGGAAGTCAATCATCTGCTATTAACACATTTCCTTATTAGAATGTGATCTTCACATTTTGAAGTCACCTTCGGTCACCCAGATTGCCTTTTAGGAGACATTGAGACACCCAAGGAGGATTTCTTTATAATTGCACTGACTGCAGACCTGCTGCCATATCCATGTTGGGCAATTTGTCTAATACTGAAGCCTTTATTTGATAGAGCAACAATAACAGCTTTGTTTTCTGATGAAATCTGAGCAGCCTTACCCATACTGACTTGTTTACAATAATGAGTTATTATTAGTGAACTGTGTGAAGTTAACTGTAAAAATAATGAAATATTGAACTGGTGAACAAATGTGTATTGTTTTTATATAGTTATTCAATTTTATCATATTTTAATCACATTAAAGTAAAATAAGTGGATGTAATAAATTATTGTTTACAAATGTATGTTTCTTAAAAGGTGTCCTTAAACTTTTGGCCAGGGGTGTATAATGTCTGTAACTATAATAATGACCTAATTATCTCAACTGTTGGATAACTTGCAGAATCATAAACTTGCTCATAGTGTAATAGGTCTTGCAAGTTCATGCAATATGTTTTATAACTTGTGACAGAAAAGTATCACAGTGTATACACAGCTTTATATATATATATATGGAAATAGAAAATATTTGTATTATACTTTACTGTTATATATCATTAGCATCATGATTCTTGATCCATCCAGACATAATATGAATCTTTAACAAAAAATTCATATTATGTATAATATTATTTTTTTAAATTTAATATATTTGATAAAATTGACAAATTATTAAATATGTATATACATGACCATGTTACATGTATTAAAATAATAAAAAATACAAAAATGTTTTTTTTTTAATATTGTGATTCCTATTTTGTTTAGATGGATTAAGCATGAATGACTAAAATGTATAGTATTGTTAAATATTATAATGTTTGAGAAATAAAGTGTTATTCAATTACATCTATGCAAATGTATTAAAAATATATTTCTAATTTCTATTCATATTCTCCTACTATAAATTTAAGAAAATATATAAATCTATTCATTGCTGTAATTATGATTCTTGATCTGTCTATTTAAAATGAATCAAGAATTGGCAAAAAATTGTAATACATGAAACATGGGGGCACTGAATAACACTATTATTAAATTTACTAAAAACTGAATAATGCCATCACTGAATAGCACTGTCACTGAATAACAGTCACTGAAAATTACAATCCACAATAATGCCATCTCATATTTTGTCAGCGCAGGAATAATGCCATAACTTATACTGATAGGGTTAGAATATTGACATCACTTAATTTATATTCCATGATGGCACTATTCAGTGATGGTGTTATTCAGTGATGGCATTATTCAGTGATAACATTATTCAGAAAAATACAGTTACAGATAAATTAAGTGATGGCATTATTCCAACCCTGTCAAAATAAGCAATGCCATTATTCCAACACTGTCAATATAATTGATAGCATAATTCCAACTCAGACAGACCAAAAAAATAGATAGGGAATTTAACATATCTTTCACTTTATTATTCAGTGCATGCATGATGGCATTATTCCAAATCCAGAAACCCAAACTATGATGTTGAAAGATCACATCATAGAGTTATTCAATTGTTTATATAATCTATATGTTAATTATGTTTAGTTACATTAAATATATTGCAAAGAGTGTTGTCCTTATACTATAGACATATATACAGTGCTGTGGAAAAGTTTGGAATAATAGAGAAATTATATACTTTTAAGAGAAAGTACACAATGCAGAGAAAAATGATATGTTGTGTTACATTTATACAAATTTAATAGTAAAAACAACTCAATAGTGATAAAAAAATCAGTATTTGGTGGGGTACCCTTTGTTTGCAATCACTTTGGCAATTCGTCGTGGCATGGAGTCGGCCAATGTTTTACACAGTTCTGGGGTCACCTCAGTGCACCAAACATGTAGGATGTCTTGTTTGAGGTCTTCCAGGCTGGCTGAATTCCTTCCATACACCTTTTTCAACTGCGCGGCCCCCCGATTTTGTCTCCATGTGATCCCAAGTACACTGTACCAATGGTGAAACATTCACCGAGCGTTATGGACTGGGGTGCATTTTCAGCAACTGATCGCGGTGGGCTTTTCTTCTTGCCCAAAGGCATCATGATGAACGCCAAGAGCTACAAACAAGTGTTAGTGCAGACCACCTGGTCAACTTCATAGTTATTCACAGATGCATGTTGCTTCAGCAAGATTTTGCCCCGTGTCATACAGCCCGAGTGATTAAAAAGTGGCTGGTGGACAACAATAATGCAGTGTTGGATTGGCCGGGAAACAGCCCGGATCTCAATCCAATTGAGAATTTATGGATGCTCATGAAGAAGAAGGTGTGTGGAAGGAATTCAGCCAAAAATTTTTTCGGGAATATTGGCATGCCAAAGATAAAAATGTTATACCAATTTTTCATGCTTCATGCATGCCTTATATTTTTAAAAATGTTGATTTTTCACACCTCATGCACACCTACTATTAATTTTGGATATAATGTTAAATATTTGATGATGTATGTATGCATACTAGTATAAAATCTAATAAAATTACTTACATTTACATTAATATTTTCTTTATAATTTAAAATTTTAAAAAATAATAATTTTGTAATATTGTAATTAGATAAACAAATAATTATTTTATTAGCACTAATCATAGAACTCTTAATAGTATAAATAGTAGTTCTATGGCATTAATAATATTTCTATAAATAAAACTTTAATTTAAGTCAATAATAGTTTTAAATAAATAATATTTAAAAAAATTAATTCCATTTTTTTTAAATTTCGCATTGTTTCAAAAAAATTTTTTTTCTCAGAATTTGGATTATATTATTTGTTTAAATAATAAAGTATATTTGCATGCTCATAAAATATTTTTTTAAATAGAACTTTTAGGCACATGTACTAAGGCTTTCAATGCCTATCACGCCTTTTAGTCACATCTACTAAGGCTTTAACACACCTATCATCATGCCTATCACACCTTTTTTAAGGCTCCTGCATGCTAAAATTTTGCTTTTGCATGCCAAATATCTTGAGAATATTGCTTCCCGAATTTTTTTTTGCTTAGCACCGAAATTTTTATGAAATTAAAGCCAAGAATGCAGCTGAGATAAAAAAAAATTTACTGGACTTATTAATAAAAATTCTGATAGCTGACTGAATTCAGAGGTTTTTCCGTGATTTTTCAAGAACTGGACACCCTGAATATTATATAATTCCATGACTTTTTAAAATTATATCACTTTAACAAATTAAATGCAAGAACTTTTCCAAACATGTGTGAATCCTGCCATGGTAGTATGGCCAATTTTCCAAGATCAACCACTCTTCCCATATAAATTGAAATATATGACTGCATTGTGCTGAATTTCAAAAGTATTCCTATTAGGCCACACTTCAAATGTAAATTAGAATATAATATTGAAGAGTAGGTCATTTCAGCACATATTATGTTAATCAAATGTCATGACATAAAGAATAGGCTAATTAAATAAAAATATAGTGTAGGAAAACTAGCTTCATTTTGTTGTCAAATTAATTTAGTCTCAAATGCTTATATAGTGAACACCAATGAATGAAATATAATTATTTTTTAATGTTATTTTGATTAGTTTTATTACTTAATTTGAACTATATGTTGCTGAATATATAGTACTACTTATATTACACCTACTATAGATGCTTTTATTGCATATTGCTAAAAAGATATAAAAGCCTGAATAAAAGTTATATTAAAAATAGTTTAAATTTCATTATTTTTAAAACATTTTTAATAATAAATTACGATTAAGACAATAATCATAAATAAGTATAACTAGCGACTGTTGGTCTTAACTTTATTGCAGTGTGACTGACACTTTGTTAATATATTTCACTCATATCCTACTGATAATGTATCCACCATATATAATATATTAATAAAAAACATATAATATAAAAAACTATAAATAAAAATTATATAATAAAAAAATATATATAAAGCATTTAAAGTTACTAAAATATGTACAGCTATGATACTGATCATATTAATCTGAATCAAATAATATTGCAAGGTAAAAACAAAAATCTATTGAAATAAACCTATTTTAGTTTTACATGCCATCCATGAAAGATTGCTGAAGTTTATATTATATAGCTCTTTTCTAATAATTATTTAGAATTAATTAGAAAAGAGCTATATAGTCTATAAAATATAAACTTCAGCAATCTTTCATGGATGGCATGTAAAACTAAAATAGGTTTATTTCAAAAGATCAATAGATTTCAATAAGGTCAAATGACAAATACAATGTTAGAAAAGTAAAAATATATATCCAATGTGTCTTTTAAATTAGTGACATTTTTAGCCTTTAATTACATGTTCAAATGATTTTAAGAGAAAATGTACATAGGATATACCATACTTTATGGAATAAACATATTTATATAAGATCAGTTATGTGATCATATTACTATTACTATATTCCAAATTAAAATTAGTTAATAAAAATCTTTAATAACTATTTTTTAATTACTGCTTATCTCAGTGATATAATTTTTAATATGCATTTCTTTTATATTTTAACATATTTTTAATAATAGTAGGTGTATTGTATATAGTTCATTTTTAGCTATCTCTTGTTCCATTTGTTCATATCTTATTTATGTTTTCTCTTATGTACGATTTTCCCACGGATGATCAAATATATATAAAACAATTTTATTGGTAAAATACTAAAAAAATTGCCATAAAATGTAATATGAACATTACATGTGATAGTACAAGAAAGTTTAAGATGTAAAGTTGACTACAAATGTATTTTAAGAATATTCAAATTACATTATATGATACAATGATGAATTATACAATTCAAATAATATTTAATATCTTCTAAAACAGGAACACAAAATTAGGCTTTCTATAAATGAAATCATATATCATCTAATTAAACGGAATCAATGAAACACGTTTTAAAAAATATTAACATAACAATTTGCTTAATGTACACAATGAAAAATATCAAACAATATACTCACAACTATCCTTTTAAAAAGTGATAATTCTTTTGGTGGTAAAGAAGGTTTTTGAGATAGATTAACATTACTCATTCTGACGAGTAAACAATAATATACACATGAATTAACAGTAGCGAAAGTGAAACCTTTAGGTTTTTTATAACAATATATTAAAAAATATTTTGAAAATAAATAAAACACTACAGGGTGCATTTTTATAACAAAACCTAAATATATCCATGGCTCAAAAATTCGTTTGTTAAAAATAAATGGCTCATCACGTCCGAGACTCTGAAAAGGCGCTGCCGTGAAATTATTTTTTATTTTTAATATTTTAGTCATGTCTTTGGGATGCGGCTTGCACAGAAAGCCGATGGAATATTGTTTTTAAAAATTCATTTGACATAGCGATTTAAATAAACCAATATATAGCTGGAACTATTTAAATTGGGGTATTCTAAATTTTCATATTGTAGACCTATATTATGTATAATGCGTTTTGTATTTAAATATTTATTATGTAATGGCTTAATTGCAATGGGCTGTGGAATATTATTTTCTAGAAATCTGCGCCCCTTGACCCTCTTTAGGATAACATTTTCTACGCATAAATCCCTATTGTAGCGTAGAATATCATCTATTAGGTCGCTCTTTACACTTTGGCAATTGAGGCTCCGTGGACATGACGATATATAGTAGATCCACCAGCAGAACGATTTTTTTAGATGCCTACACTTAATAAAAAAGAAAAAGTAAAATGATGACAAAATTTAATAATATATATATATTGTGTATTTTGTTTCAAAATGTTCGACATTTTGAATTTTTCTCTGAACGTATTGTGTTCATGTACCTAAGTGTATATATACATTCGTAATTGAGTAGTACATCAACTGCAACTATTGTGCATTAGAATTTGAAAATTAGATAATTTGTTCTTGTAAAATATTATTTTAATACAGTTTATTATTATAATATATGTATAGGAGTTAATTATCATTGTATAAGTACTTTTGTAATAAGATTGTAAAATTGTAAAAAAGATATTTGTAAATATATATGCTACTTTATAATGCGTTGGTGTTTATTTTATTTTCCACGATACATACAATAATACGTACCTATATAGCCTACATAATTATATAAGTCATATCCTTGTATAATTTTTTTAACTACGTATATATATATACATTTTCGGATATAATTAATAATTTAGTATAACTTTTGCGATTATATTAAATATTTCTCTTTATAGTTGGGATAAAACTATATGCAGTACTTTTTATGCATGTTGATTTTGTATTATGCAGTCTCTAATATGGAACAAATAATTTTCATTTTAAAACAAATGAGTGCGTGAACAAACTATTTGGCTCGATCGATTGGCCATCAGAGGGCATGTCAATAAGGAAAATAGGCTTCCTGCCATCAACTCAATTAAACCAAGCGGCATAAACGTTAATTTCGAAGTCGTACTATCTCACATGGAACGATAATACTTTCATTTAATTATCGGTCACTAATTGAATAACTAAAAAAAATAACTTGAAGCTCTAACCGTGTGAAGTAACTTAATATGGCGGGCGAAATATTCAATCGTTTTTACAAACCATTCAATTCCAAAAAATTTTCATCTAATGAAAGAATAATTCCTCAAATCGGATGAATTTTTTAATGTAAGAATTTTGTTTGCGAACACTTGTTTATTTAATTAGTTAAATAAAGGCCTCGAAAAGTACTTGTTGAGAAGTTGTAGGGAGTGCGAATGATGCCCACTTCCCGCAACTATACAATATTTGTTTAAATGTTTTATATATAATTATATTAATTTAAATATTATGTATTATTGCCTTAATGTCATATTTAATACATGTTATGATATCGTGGTAACAAATCATGCATAATTAAAGTTTACCAGATCTTATCAATTGATTTAATATCTACATTAAATTAGGAAATGTCTATAGCAAACATACCAACCTCCAGAAAGTCAGAAAGCAGGACAATTCAAGCAACATACTTATAAAGATTTATTAAATATTTTTGATAATTGGGAATCAATAGATGTTTTGTTTATTGAAGAGCAGTTGATTATACATTTCAAACACCAGGATATTTTAACTAATAATATGCCCAGGACAGTTGACAGGTCTGCTATAGTAATGAATCCATGTATGAATTCACTGGGCTATAGGCTATATAATACATATTATGCTGTGTTTAAAAACTCATTTTTATACGACAAGTAATTATAAAAATCCTGGATTTATAATTAGTTCAGGACCAAGTACATAAAAACATACCTAGTATAATTTTTTTTTGATTCTCCGACTGTATGATAGTACTTAATTAATATATATAATCCGACCTCTGACGGGAAAAGTAGTTGTATATACAATATATAGCCGTATAAACAACAAATTAAATACAAGATGACAATTTATCAAACAATTGCATATATGCTACGATATATTATTATAACAGAAGTATTTTAATATGATACAATAGCAATAATTGGAGTGCAATGTTGCCAAAAGTAACAAAAAACACAAAAATGATAATATAATAATATATACAAACTTAGTTAACTTTACGAATAGAAATGCTTAACATTTAATTACGTATAAACTCTGAACATAAATTGTGAAACAAAGAACTTTCATAAACAAATCCATATTTATATTAACAGTATATATATGGTTGTTTTTTAATTAATAATACTAGCCGTGAGAATAAATTTGTTTCAGCTTATCTAATGACATTGTTCCAAACATTAAATAATAGATTGATGATATACAAAGAACAAATTGATTTCAAATAAAAATAGTTAATTAATCAGTTTCTTATTGTAGCAATGGCAAACACAGTTTTGAATAAGACTAGAAATTAAAATGATAAAAATGCAAGTAAAATTTACCAACCGAAAGAATGTGTCAAAAGATAAAATGCATTTCTCTTTTTATATTATGTCCTACAATTGCTTTAGTCCCTTGTTACCATGACAACTATAGGCAATAGAAAAAGCAAGCACACGGCAGCTAGCTCCAGCCAACGAGTCAAGAAGCGACCTCGTCATCACCCGCGAAGGTCGCCAGAGCCAACTCTTCCTCCAACTTCCCTCGGAGATGATCCCTTACTAAGAGCGCCAAGTCAGCACATCGGGCCACCCCACGACCAATTAGCTCACGATACTCGTTCACAGAGCGCTCGGCATCTTCGCCGCAGCCTCCTCCTCTGGTGAACAGCATGGTGACGAGGCCGAGGTTGGGTAGAGTGGCCAGACTGAGGCAGGTCCCTGGCAAACAGTCGGCCACCACAAGATCGTGCATGTCCACTCCGGCGCTGGCGAGAGCGAGACCGGCGCAGGTCACGGCACTGGAGACGGCCTGATTGCTGTGGTCCTCTAGAACTACCAGGCTTACCTCGTACTTGGCCTTGGGGAACGAGCTCTGCGGAAGAAATATATAGTTTACAAAGAAGGTTAAAGGTTTGAGGAATTATAATAGGTACTCCCACATGAAAATGATTTTAATGAATGTAGGTTGAATCGATAAGAATACTTGTCCTTTTGCTCTCATTGCGTCTAATACATAGATGGTAATAGTAAATTATTTAATTTCCGTAACATCTCAAATGGGGCATTAGAATATTAAAAAAATAACATTCTTTCAAGAAATAATGTGAACTTATCGGATTGATTAAATGAAAAAAAGAATAGTCTACTCGGACTAAACCGGAATTTTGGCAATATCGTACTGAATTTCAATCCCTACCTTTTAATTCTTTATATGTATTTAATATTGGATAAACAAGAATCACCTAAACTGGACTTCGGACGAGTTTTTGTGTCAAATACATTGATTTACTATATATTTTTCATTGTCTAAACCGAAGTGAGAGTTCAATGCAAACCCGACAACTGTGTCGAGAGAGCAATGCAAAAAACACTATATAGGCGACTGCAATCCAAGACACAACTAAATACATACAAATACAATAATACACTTTAGTATTTATTAAAAGAAATGTATATTATACTATATATATAAATATACAGAATTGATCAATTTTTTAATTTTGCCTAAACCGGATAATTTTTGCTGCATTTTGCTTGTCCGGTTTAGCCAGAATACGGACTGTATAATATTGATATTTTCAAATAATTATATATGAATCAAAAGCAAATTAAGAAAAATATTTTATGCAAGAAAAATATTTGAACAGATATACATATTATGTGAACTTATAAAATACATAAATATGAGTAACACTTTAGAACACTTTAACTATTTTCAAAAAATTATAATATTTAAAATAATCGTCTATAGTAATAAAAGATGCAATTATTATACAAAGTTGTGCGATGAGTATTCGGCAAAATTAAACTAATATATATATACTATAATACCCTGTAGATATTAAGAAAACAAATAGTTGGGAATAAAATTACATTAATTAATTATTTCATTAGAAAAAAGCAACTATGACTGAAAATGATTAAAAATGTTATTGAATATCTAATCATTAAAAGAAGCTTGACATTTATTTATTTTGATTATTACACTATAATTTCGCATATTTCCACTAAAATATAAAGTATATTAGTAATAGGTTCAATATATAGGGCATATATGAAAAAATAATTAAACAAGTGGTCACCTCTGAGAATTACTTAATCTAAAATGCAAAAGTTCTTCCTATGTACACATGTAATATATATACAGAAGATGAAAGAAAACTACTTGTACTGTAGCTGTAAATTGAATTTAATATAAATAATAAACATTAACAATAATGGTTAAAACTACGTCCATACTGCACATATTATTTATATTGAGATTGTACACATTATAACATGATCAGTTAAAACCTTTCCAGTTTTGGGTAGGACTTTCACACACGTGTGCGGACCTATATAATTCGAATTAATTGACGATAGTACTAAAAAAGAAATAATAATAATTAATAATAATAATTAATTATTAATATTTTATTAATAAAATTTTATTAATTAATAATAATAAAAAATAAATATATATATTTGTGATCAAAGATAATGTGCGCTTTGAAACACCATAATTAATTGGATTCAAAGTAGCATACATAAAATAAATAAAAAACAAACAAATAATTACATATTAAATATACATTTATAATAAATACAATATTTTAAAAATCATATGATTAAAATTTAGTATTTTATTAAATGATATGTATAATTATATAAATTTGATAAATACATACTATAAAATTTAATCATATAATAACGACAACAATCAAAACAAAAGGAACTGAAGAAATTGGGTGTACCTTCTCTTTAGTAGGTTTGCCATCTACGAAATTAGAACAAGCCTACGATTTATTTGTCTTAATGAATAAAAACATTTAACGCCACAATATTTGTTCCAGATATATAACCCAGTACACTTTTCCATTTTATGAGCAAATTTTTACAATTTAGGATTTTTGTGTTTACAATAATTATAAAACGTTTTAACTGAGTTTTGGAAATTCAAATGGAAACGAATTATAGGTATATTCCGCTTATGTGATGACGATTAAAAAGAAATTTGTCATTTATACATAAAAATTAGTTACAGTGCATGGTTACTCTAAGTAAAGTTATAAAAACTATAGTATAGCAAATCTATACAATGGGTTACGGTTACAAATGCTACATTAGAGCTTTACTATATCTATTTAATAGTGTATAATGTAACATAATGAAAAGGGACAACCGAAAATATCTTTTAATTTGTCATCGACTAATATAACATACCCATGTGAGATTAAGCATAAGACAAATAAAACAATGCGCCCTCCAACCGTTCATCCTTATTGGTGTTTACTCACAAATTTGTATTAGTATAGTGTATATACATATGTAAGTATTATGCTAAGTACCTTTCCTTATATGAACTTGCAAAAATTTCCACTGCCTTTCCCTATATTACTATGAATCGTAGTTTACACATTACAACAGGTCTTATGAGAAGTAAACTAAAAGTAAATTTTTAACTTAGAACATTTATTTTGATGTCATTATCACAAAAGCAACGTATTACACAAAACTGTGCCCTTTTTCAAGATGTCACTAATATGTATATTTTGTGAAATAATTCATTAATTATATACTTTTTTAATTAAAACAAAATTATCGCTGCTATTAATTAATTTTGTTGAGTAAAAAGAAAGGTTGTGCATAACCGGTTACGCTTGGCAGTACTATTTGGCTATTGGCAGTATGAGCTGTAATTATCATTAAACGACAGAACGAAACAACATAACACGCCCATTAGACTTAGCTTCTCAATCAAAGTAAAAGGTCACAAGACAAATAATACCACAACTAGCTGATGTCCCTTAGCAATATTGTACTTAAAATACCTTTCTGTGAACCAATGCTTTATGATAGTTGAGTGGATTGATTCAGCTATTCACAGATGGACATGATTTTTTGCACATAACAATTTTCACAAATTTAGCCAATATTCAACCCATAAACCACGAACATATATACAGGCTGACACTTTTTAAACCTACATCGCACGAAATAATTAATAAGTTACTTTGATACAATTTTCATGATTCAAATTAACTTAATGTGAATCTATTAGTATTAAAAATTATAGGTAAATAAAAAATGACAACGTTACTGTTCGAAGCTTATACTACATTGAAAAATACAAATATATCATATTTGTGAGCACTGAAAAACTTTCAAAATATTCGAATATTTTCAATATTAACTTATTATATAATGTAATAAAAAGGAGAATTTTACTCTAGAGTTCATTAAAAAAATTACATTAAAATTGTTCAATACAATATGCAACATTAAACATTGATTAATTTATTCTAGTCGATATCATATTTGCAATTTATAACGAAAACATATCCAGTACACTGAATATACCGTAAATTGATAAAAACACAGGATCTCGTCACCTTATTAAAAATCACTAATATAATATTAATATTTTAAAAATATAATTGACGTTTTCGATTTTGTTTCAGAATTAAAATTTAAGTTAATGGTAATCTATTTCTGGACAGTTTTAAAATACTTAAAAAAATATGCATACATAAAAGCGAAATATACCATATTTCAAAAACTTAATAAATTTAATTTAACGCAATTTTGAGCATTATCATAAAATATGAAAAGTATATAAATGGGATATAAATTCATGGTTAACAGTGTAATAATTGATAATGTCAGAGAAAAAGTTATTGGAGAAGGATTATTAATGATCAGAAAATAGTATTAACTACTTTATTATATTAATCCTTCGTAAATCAAACAGGGGGGTAGAGGGACACTACCGGCTAGCATACATTTAGAAAATACTTAAAAACATTGATAGCTGCTATGCTATTGACATGCTTTTTGAATGCAGTGGAATTATATATACAATTATTTTGACAATTCCATATAAATATATATAGCCTATATAAAGTTTTAGTTGTGTCACGGTTGTGTACTTGGTTTTAAATACAATACAAGGTAATTTGGTTTTTAGATAGATAATCGTAGTCACTTGGAGACTATTTTCTGAAAGTTATGAACGTTGGACCAATATACCATAAGTTCAAAATAATAAAATTTTAAGAACACTATTTATTAAAAAGTATGCGTAGGTATTTCACATTTGAATACATTTATTTTGAGTTGTCATGAAAACAATCTTATAAAAGTCGGGACTTCGCATTCCAAACATACCAGCATGTTTATAACTTGATTAAAAATTCAAATGGCGTGGATTTGCAATCTTATATGAAAGAAGTGATAAATAACTATTAGAAATATCAATTGCCACAAAAATATTTGTAAAAACTTCAATCATAAACCTATTCTCCATAACCCTACAATTAAAAAATATTTAAAATCTTTCCATGAGCGTTTTGTCATTGTACCAGTTGATAAAGCA
>JAUZND010021506.1:0-25371 GCA_034780555.1 Coelogynopora nodosa | reverse complement strand
CCCCCCCCGGGGGGGGGGGGGCGCCAGGGTAAGTTGGGTGCGAACAGCCCCTCTTTGAAACTGACATGTGCTCTTTTTATAGTTAAAGTTGAGCCCTTTTAAAAAAAAAGTATGATATTTGTATTATTTTCATCTTTACTCCATGACATTCATGTATGCATAAATTTCAGTTTAAAATTATAATTTTTATGAGTCAACTATTTATAAATTGGTACATCACTTAGCATAAAAGTTTATAAAAATAAAAGCCTGGATTGAGTCGCGTTTTAATTTCATATATAGTATTTCAAATATTTATTATAAAGCTAGAAAACATACAGTACCTCCAAAATATAACTCATTCATTTGGGCTGTCCATTTAAATTTTTCTTCTATTAGTTTAAAAACGACCCTTCTGATTTTTACAGGGGGCCGGCAGATATTTTAAATTACAATTTAGATATATTTTATTATTAAATATAACACTTTTTTACTATTGTATATTGCATAACAATACATAAATTAGTATATTTATCAGTCAATTGCTTCAATATTAAATCAAATTTTATCAATTTGAATCAGATTGAATAAAAGAATATGGATCAGTGTAATCTGGTTTTTACAGATAAGTCACTTACTTTCGTTGCGATCCGATTTTATTTCTAATGCTAAAATTTCATTTGTTTAAAATATGCAAATAACAAGCATAATACGCATAATATAAAATGTATTAACGTGAATGTAAATATGTATTAACGTGAATGTAAATATGTATATAATTTATTTATTATATTTATAATACATTTTATATTGTGTATAAAATACAATTTAAAATAATAAAATGTTGTGAAATATAATAAATTTATATATTGTATGTTTAATTTATTAAGGTTTTATCCATTTAAGTTAGTAGTTATAATTTTGAAATAAAATTAATTTAAGGAATTCATTATTTTTTATTGGACTATTAAAAAACAATTTTATGGCATATATTTATACTTAAAAATAATATAGGCTTTATTAAATAAATATTCTTTGTGTTTGGATGAAATAAAAGAGCATATAGAAGCAGTATATACAAGTATGAAAATGATAATAGTAATATATTGCACATGTATTTATTTTTTAATAAAGTATAGTATTACTAAGTAATATTAAACATATGTTAATATGTTTAATTTTAATTAAGTTAGAAATAGGTGGCTATTATTAAAATTCAACAATTATAAACAAATTATATATTTAAAAATTATTATAATTTTAGCAAAAATAGTTTTTATCATTTTTAATCGTTCTAAATGTTGTATTAGTTATTACTATTAGCCTACATTTAATATAAAACGTGAATGTTTTTTATTTGATAAAATTTCATTTTTTTAGGCGAATCTACTGTTTAGTTATTATTTTAAAATGATCTGTACTTTTTTCGTTGGTTCAGAATATATCCGTTTTTCGTTGCCTTTTTGTATTTTTATAAATTTTAAATTGATTAAAAAAGTGTTTTATTTATTTAACTTGTTTTTTAAATAAAAGTTTTTTTAAAGTTATAATGATAATTCAGTAATGAATGATTTAAAATGTATCTATATCCCTACAAATAATGGCATATAAACATATTTATAAATAAATACATATGTGTAAGTTAAATTTTTTAACAGTTATCTAAAATAAACTTTTTCATTTTAATATTTAGTTTTATCACGCATATACATACTTATATTATTTACCTTTAGCTATATGAAATATAGCAAATGAGTCGTTTACACCACATGCAACGTATTCTGTTTGCTTCATTCCAAATTGCGCTGTAGGAAATGTAGATCATGTTTCAAATCTTAACTATAAGACGTAGGTATACAAAAGATAAGGATGAATGAAAGCGAATTAAACAATTGATACCAAGAAGTATACTGAAGTTTTTTTTTAAATAGGGAAAACACAACGAGAAACTTATGCGCAGTCCTACGTATAGTAAGCTAACATAAGTAATCGATCTATATTCTCCCTATAATACTATGGGGCGCTTTGAAAAATGCATCACATCTGCCAATTTTCTTGCGCAGTAAAGTTAAGACAAGAAAATGCAGAGAGTCAGTAACGATGGCGTGGACGAGAAGAGAACTGCACTTCTTGAGCAATTTGTTGGGAAATTGACTAGAGACAATCCTACGGAACACTCGGGTTATCGGGGATATATAATAATTTAAGCAGAAAAAATGGCGAACTAACGCGTAGGTAGCTATACACCTCTCTTTCCACCCCCCATTTCTCTCAATCTATTTCCCTCTCTTTCTAGAGAACCCTACTGTATTTCGAACCAATAAGTCCCGTCCGTTCCATCTTCTTCTTCTTCTTCTTCTACTTCATATTCTCCCTCTTCCTATATTGCCTGGAACAAATAGGACGGTGAACCCGATTTAAGATGCCTACACGAAAGACAAATTGGTTCAATTCTCTCTGTTTTTGTCTGTACACACATTGAGAACGTAAAGACTTACTTCCCGGAAGAAGAAAAAAACACCCCAACAAAAACTGATCAGTCGGCATTGTCAGGAGTAGATTGACGCAGATAGTACAATTTTAAGAGGTTATAAAAATATATTCTGGTACTCTCTTGTTATATTGATCAATCAAAATAAATCTCAGTCGCATTTTTATTTTGTTATAATTACTATATTTGTGAAAAAATGTTGTTGTGCGAGCAGACATTTATATTAGAGAGCACCACTAAAATTTCTCTCCCCTGATTGAATAGTTTTGATTTCTTTTCATATTTTTGAATAAAACGAAAAATCGATATTTAAATATTCGTCGGTATATATGTAGACATGATTTTAAGATTTCTGCTGTAATTAGGTGAGGAGTTATGAAGTTGAAATTGGGAACACATTTATTTTTCGTTTATTTGTGGACAATTTGCATTCAAATATTAAGATAAATGTAAACAGACTGTCAAGTATCTTTTAAATTTCTATATTTGACATTCAATTTATTATAATCTGTAATTTTGGTTATGTTAAATTTATTTTGTTTTTGTATGTAATTCAATGTTAAACACAATCATCTATGTTAAATAATGTGTGGGCTATTTATAATTTTTAAAAGTTTATTTAAAATTTAAAATTACATACATTTTTCACACTTGCGTCAATAGGTATTGCGTTATATTTATATTTTATTAAAATGATATATATAGGAAAAATCCAAACCATAACAAAATTATTAAAAACATATCTTACAATTATTGGTCAAAATAACAGAGACCCTTTTGACGGGTGGAAGTAAGGGAAATACTTAAAAAAAACTTCGCAATCTTAGATAAAAAGTTTGATAAAAATGAAACGACGGATATCCCACTAACAGAACACATACGTTGAAGCATTGTTCTAAACGTTGGGGGGCTCAGATTATTATCTAAACAAGTATTTAGTAAATGTAAAAAAACACATCTCAGTCCCCCAATGTGAAGATTATTGGGTGAAACTTCCCTTTTGACATACACAACGCACCCAATGGATTCATCACTCACCAGACCAATGAAAATACAGAACAACTGTATGACGTCAGTGTAGGCTACCGAATAAAGCCCTCCAAACAGCGTGTAAACGAGGGCGATACAGGCCGACAAAATAATCGCCAGTGACTCATCGATCTGAATTATAACCGTCAAAGTGGCGCCTGAAATGTATAATATAACAAGGCAATACTAGAAAATTAAAGTACACGATTACCAACCACTTTGCTTTCAGGGGCACACCGCACTACTCATAATTTGTTTTGACAAACAATAATAATAGTTATTTTTTAATCCGCAACGTTAAAGTGTTATTTTTTGTTATCGTTATAATAATAGTAGTATAATAGTAGTATAATAATAGTGGTTAAAATTACTTTATTGAAACAATTTTTATTTCTGTTTAATATAAAGTTCTATATAACGATAAAATACTTAGAATAGGCATTGGTTAAAAATAAAAACAATTTCCACAGTATTATATACACATTATGTTGTTTTTTGCAGGTGGGTTTCCCCCGAATTACTAGCTTTAATGTTACTATGCAAATTGCTTTTTTTGACGATTTGTTTGGTGTTTTTAACAAGTACTACTTGCAATCAGGTCATCAGTAGGGCCACTAGGGTACCTGATGAAAGCTGAATAGCTCGAAACTGGTAGTACTCTATCTCTATAATTGCTATTTGTACTTGCTCTGCGCTTAGTGCTTACTTATTATTTATATGAGTATTCCAAAAAGCTTTCGGAATTGTTATGTTCAGTATAAATTATTGCATAGCATGTCACACACGATTACAATATGTAAATATTACATTTGACTTAAACGGCAAAACAATCCTTTATTTATATATAGTATTTATAGAGTATATATATAGGGTATTTATATATATACGTAGTGGTTGTTAGTACCATACTTACTTTCAAAATTATCCCAAAATAACTTCGAATAGTATACTTCAATATTACGTTTCGTCTAATATAATACATTTCAATGTGTATCGATTTTAAATCGATAATAATTTAAAACATTGTAGTATATTGAATTTTCCTAAAAAAGTCTATTGATGAATGAACGTCTATTAAATTCTTATTAATTTACGTGTTAATTAAATATGTATAAATTAACAGAATTAAATAAATTTCGATAAATAAATTCAACAGAAACATATAACAATATATTTTATTGTGGTTTTATTTGGTAGGTTTTAACATATCGATTGGATAATTATATACGAAGCTATATATTTGATGGGTCTAAATATATATTTATGTCGTATATTTATAATATTTCACTAAAATTCATAATTTTTCATTGCTTTAAAATTTCACAATCTTTCATTATAGGCCTTACATTAATACTTAACAAGTTTTTTAAAAATATAAATGTAAAATATACGAAATATACGTAAAAATATAAAATATGTGAAATATTTAAAACTGTAAATGTATAACCACGCACATGGTATATATTTCGTAACGGTAAAATATACTTTCTCTTGCTATTAATTTGGCCGTTAATTACTGTAGTCTAACTCCCACTAACACATTATCTAACACTTTAATATAAGAAACACATTGTAACATTTATCCATATTACCTATTATTGGTAACAACGTATTTATTTACTCTGAATTAATATTATATAATACTCGATTATAAGGATTTTTTTAAATAAATACGTATATCACAGAGAGAACGTTTCCTTTTCCTTTTATTTCTTTATATATAGGTTACTATGTAGTTAAATTTAAATAATGACTAATTTGTATTTTGTTATTATATTGAAATTTACTTTGAAAAGAATAAAGTAAGTATATCTAATTTATTCAGGTTTCGTAAATTTTCTTCATTGTTTCTAGTTTGTCCAATTATTCAAGGTATGTTAAAAAAATATTTCGTTCGTAAATTTTCCATGTATTTTAATAAAATTAAAGTTTAAAATAATGTATACACAATTTTCGGAGTAAAATTTGAAATTATTATTGTTAACAAAAATATTTTTCATATATTTTCATATATATTTAAAACTATATTTTATCAAAGTATATATGATTTTATCCACATAACTTTTATTTGTTACAATTTGATGATATGTAATTACTTTTAAAAATTCAGACTATACACTGTTTTAAAATACAATTAAAATCAATATTGAGCATCAATTTGTAGATTTTAACAAACAAAAAATGTTTTATTAACTACTCAAAGTGATTCCTGAATATGTCTAAACAATATATTATCAGATGATTTTAGTATACCTACTTAAATAGAACAGGGCTTTCCTCAACCTACTAGATACAGTATAAGCAAAGCTGATGCACTTCTGCCAAATAGTTGACAGAGGGGTAGCGTGCGTTATTTCAAATTGACAGTATAAGACGAAGACATATGCGATTTAGATTCTATCTTTTCGAAATTTAACTCATGATTTAATAAACCGATAGATAGATCTCTCTTTAACGCACTGAAATTTATCCTGCTCAACAAATCATCTGAACCCCATTTTTTGGTTTCATAAATTGATTATCAAATTCGTACTGAGAAACATAGACATTTAGTAACAGAATATTTTCCAAGATAGTTAAACACCGACCAACTCGTAAGTCGGTCTCAGATGGGAAAAACTGAACAAAGAAATGTGTTATTTTAAAAGCAATCAATCTTGCAATAAATAAAAATTGTATTTTATTTTATTTTATTTTATTTTATTTAAGACGAATGCATGTCGTTGAAACAAATTTCAATATTTAAAAAAATGGTATGATTTTTTTTCTCTAAAACTAAAAAGATAATTATATATTAAACCACGGCATATTAAAGCTATCAACTTATGTTAATCAAAATGATTTTGAGGTCATTATTTTCGCGTTTCAGTATAACTTATTTTAAAAAGGTTACTTTGAAAATCAATTTGAATAATTTTTAATCTAAACAATTTTCATTCCATGTTCACTCAATATTCTGTAAATAATGGTAATTTAAGTATTTGTTCAATATCCACCGACGAACATATATAATTATTAAGCCACATTTTTACTATGTTTGATAATTGCAGGTGATAACTATTTGTGGAAACAACGGTGACCACTCCGGCACTTCGCCGCATTCTACAGTTAATGACAAATAACTTGAGTAAATTTATTACCAGTCACACATCATAGGGAAATGTATAGTAAAAAGAAAACATATACACATGAGCCTATGTTTATTATACATCACCTAGAGCCGAAAGTATGGCGGCCGACCAGAAGATCTCGCCCAACAGTGCCGGGATAAAGAGTAGGCCACACATCCTCTCCCCAAACTTGTACTGGAAGGGGTCCAGCATGGTAACGTAACCTGCATTGCGCATCTTCTTCGCGAAAAATATTCCACCTGGTGTCGTCATGAAGAGACAAAAATATGTAATATTTTTACGCATTTCTATACGCATTGTTTTTAATGTGTTGTTCTGTACGCTGTCCCCAAATTTATGGTATGGAAAAGTAAGATTATTCACAAATCTTCTCAATGCTATGCCTTTTTCAAAGGAAAAAGCGAATGAAAAATCACATCATTATTTCACATTTTTTGTAAAGTAATACCATGAAAGATGTAAAGTTACTCATTATATAAACAATAAAATAAACAAAATAATTTTTTACCTATACAGTATTTCACAAACCTAACTGGCAATGATTCATTATATTCAAAAAAATAATTCACATTTCAGTTTAGAAAATGTAATGGATTGCCTTCCATAAATATTGCACATTTATTTTTCATCACTTACTAAACAGATACATGGGTACATACAACAAAACGATAGTCAAAATATACAAGAAAGAAACAACCAGCCTACATTGCCTATGTTGACGCCCCTCTCGACCCTTTCAAGCAGCCCCTTCAGTGTATATGCTAGTAACTCCTAGTGTATATGCTAGTAACTCCCAGTTGCTATGCTAGTAACTCTAGTTGCTATGCTAGTACCTCTTAGTGTATACGCTAGTGCCTCTATTGGGATATGTTAATTATGGCTGCTGTACTCTAGCTAGCTCCGTTCTCTCACTTTTTGTAAACGCGTGTGATACAAAGCATAGCAAATTATTACATTAAACCCTTTGTAATGTGAGTATCTTGTAATTGATTTGACATCGGTGTAATTATTTTCTTGTTGTACTAATTATGCACTAATTATTTCTTTTATATCTTGGTTTTATTTTTAATAGAAGTCATAGTATGCAAATAGTCTGTGATTTTGTCAGATATTCTTGTAACTAAAATATAAACTGCTACAGAAATAGAGATAGAGAACTTAGAAATATTGTGAAAGATACATTTAATATTATAGTTTGCTTTCAATTATATATTCTCAAACAAGTATGTTACAACATTGAAGTTTTTGACTGGATACTTTAAGAAGTATTACTTATCCAGTAAGCTGAAATCGCATATCAATGTAAAGATTAATCTAAAAGTGAAGCTAGCTAACATTTTGTCATTTTACTTGATTTCATCTTGTAACAGTATTGTGGAGTGAATTCAAGTAGAATAATAATCGTGAACATGACTAAACTTAATTGAATAAATGAATAAAAACACAATTATTCCGACGAGTTTCGCTCTTGATTTTTCAAGGTTAAATATAATTTACAAAACAATAATTTAACAAAACATTTGAATTAGTACGCAAGCATTTGACTTGGAAACATTTTACTTATGAAATCTGAAAAAGAAAAAAAATTACAATAATAAAAACGTTATGAACTGAAAATACAAAAGATCTATATGCTAATCATTAGAATCTAGATTGCAGCAGAATTAAAATATTGTAAAATAAATTCAAATATAAATTTCAATTCTGCTTTGTCAACTAAGTTTTCAACCGTGGTGTCATTATATAGTGGATACAGGAACTGTTATTACATATTAATGCAGTATAATGTCCAATTTTCTATTGATTCGCCTGGAATTATTAATTATTATATGCTTGATAATTGTATAATATGTATCAGTTTATTGAGAGTATTATTAAATCTTATAATTTGAAGTATTACATTTTCCCCATGATGCATTTCTTTTGTGGATAAAGTACGTTGATGTACAATACATCGTTGCACGTATTACAAGGGACACTTATGAGTTCCCCTTTAAGTGTGTGTGAGATGCATTTAGCAATGTTAGTATTTATTTTTAGTAGATATTTCTACTGATACATATATAATAAATGTTAATAGATATTTCTATTTCATGACTTAACTCTTAGTCGAATTAGTGAAAAATACTAGTGTTACTAAATTAATTGTATCAGTTATAATAAACTCTATACCAGAAGTATTGGATTTTCATTTTAACTGATATATTTTACTGATTTAAAGATTTGAGAATTAAGGCATTTTAGCAGGGGATATTATGATGAAGCTCTTCATATCATTCGAAGATTGAATGTGAGGCATTTTTTAACGGATATATTATTAAACATGTTTAATCAGTTAAACAGCTTCCCTGTCATAGATAACGACATACTAATTACTTAAATTATTAAATTTCTTAATATTTAAACGCGGTTTGGTGCTCACATTATAGATTTACTGATCATTTGCATCGCAAATATTTTATAATTCTCTATCAGCTCAGCTTACTTTAAAATATTCAGCCTTATTATTTGTAAAATAAATCTATAAATTGATTTAGTTCAGTATAGTAAAAATGACAACTAACTAGATAATAGGTATTGCGTAATTGCATCAAAGTCACTAAAGCATTTATCTCGGCAGGCGGTGATCACGTAAATATTGCGATAAAAGCAATGGGTGTAAAAGTAAAAGCAAAAGGTGTAAATTATAAAATAGATTTAATGAGAAGTGAATCCGTTAGCAACGCAAATGTCTGATTAAATTTACTTCAAGTTTGGTAAATTTAAAAATCGATGCAGGTGGCATAGGAAGTAGATTTTACTATAACAACTACACAATTACAATTTTTTTTTAAATATCAATGTTATCTAATTGTATATTCAGCTTTTTATTTTTTAAAATTTATTATAAATTTACATGTTTTTTATATAATCATTATCAACTCGCATATATCCTGTTTCGAAAGACAGAGTTTTCATTTGAAGTAGTTATTTATGTTGTTTACACTTGTTATTTGGACACGTCGAAGTTCAAATTAAACATCCTTACCAAAAAAATTAAAGTCGAAAATTAAAATTTGGAACAAATTAACCTGCATATTCTTCGATATGCTGAGATATTCCATTTTTCTATTCCCACATCCCACGCATATAATTTCTTGTGTTTGCTATATCAACCTCTTTAACTAAAGAAACCATTTCTGCTCGACATATTAATTTATCAGTTAAAGATATTTGGGTTTGCATTACTCTTGGGAATACGTATTGGTTTTAATTATATCATTGCGGATACGATAAAATACAATTTGATGGTTATTTCTAACGATGATTCCTTCCTTTTCTAATAAGCCTTGTTTGGTAGATGTTTACCTTATTAATTGACAACAGTTTTAAATCCCTTTTTTAGTTTAACACATTAAACGATAAGATCATTAAAAAAAATTAAAATTAAAATTATTTCTAAAAATAATTTTGTGGAAAAATAATAATTAATTGAATAATTTATTTATACAACGATAATAGCAATATTAATAATATTAATACTACTATATTATTCACCAGTTAAGTAGCATGTTTTCATCGGGGTGACATGTTTTTCAGCATACACATACCGAAAAGAATTTTAATGTCAATTTATTTCAAATAGTAAGTCTATTTAGTATATATATACTTCGATATAAATATAAAATAAGGTGGACATAGTTAAGTGAATTGTTAAGGATTACCCTTAAAATTGGTTCATTATACGTACCATAAAATAAAGCTCAATGGCAACAGTTGATAGTAGAAATACATTTTCTTTCAAAACCAACACAATATCATCCATTTATTATTTTGTAGGTGTGTAATTGGTATAGTTTTTCATCATAGCAAACTATTTTATGTAAACAGTAACCATAAATATGTATTGATAATCATGATTGTTATCAGATATTGGTTTTGGATGTGCAATTGTTTCCATTGTTGAATTTTGAATGAAAAATGTATTACTTTTTTTAAAAGCTGTTGTATTTACCTTATTGCTCACTTTAAATTGAAAATTTTGTAATTTTTGTTTACATTTATAATATCTATAACGTATAAAATCTGTTTTTCAGAAAAAACATAATAGGTGCATAATTAATGTATACAAGTTATATTGTACATATTCAATAGAATAATTTAATGACATTCTTTTTCATAATTAAAAAAAACCGAGAATGATAAATGACACATACAAGTGTAGTATGGTGTAACGAAAATGTATAATTATTTTTCAATACTATATTTTTACTGTTGATTATTGCGTGTTGTTTCCGTGATAGACGAATTAGAGATTTTTTTGAAGGGAGGTATATTCTAATAAAATAATGATTTTATATAAATACTAATTTATTAGGAGACTATTTGATAAAAATACATTTGTGACTATTGCTATTGAACAATATTCAAGACTGTTGTAATAATTAGATTTATATATTTGAGAATACATATCGACTTTTGAGTTAATAATATTTGAGCAATACATTTTGACAAAAATATAGTTTTAATACATCATGCAAACTGAAAAGGTATTGCAATACTTAGAACAAAACTAACGCTAGTATAATAATTTTTTATTGTAAGATAAATCAATTTAATAACTAAAAATTACTTTTTATTTTTTATACTAATTACGTATAAGTTTTGAGATTATAGGCAGCAAATCACGATATTACTATCTTTTATTACATTATAGTTTTAATAACTACTAATTACATACAAAAATATATAAGTGTACTCATTATTAGACAAATATATAGGTTGTGATCTAAATCCAGATAAAAATTTGGAGGAAATTTATCCGATTTATCAAGGTCGTCAATAATGCACAAGTATAGTCAAGCTAAACAATTTGAGGTCGATAAAATGGTCGATATAGGTTTACTTCTAAATAATTCTGAAATAAACAAATGAAATGAATTATAATTAATTTTAATTAATAATATTATTTAACTTTCTCTATTATTATCGTATAATTTTTGCATTTTATAATAAGGGGATATTAATTATATAGAAATGTAAAATTGAAGTAAATCCAGACTAACGAAAATTAAGTACAACATTGTATTAAAATATATATTACTATTATAATGTTTTTTATACATTGTACATTCTTTAAACTGCCATTGTTTGTTTATGTTAGCTACTTGTTTTATGCCAACCTTGAAAAATAGTTTTGTTTTATTTCTCCGATTTTTCCTCCGGATTTAAGTCACAACTAATAAAATAAATAAAAGAATATTTAAAGAATACGGTATTCCACAACTAACAGAATATATATATAGTAGATATACAATACCATAATTATATTCGAAATAATATATTTCAATTTGAATTTATAAAATTTAATGATTTTTATGACATCATTACTAATTATATATTTTTCAACACTTCATACACTTATTTTTCTTTCCAAATACATATGATTCATTGTAGACTATCGTTTTAGATCATGACTGTTTATTTTAACACGGTGATAAAATAATAAAATAATAATTAATTAAAAATCTTTATAAATATAAATATGTGGAAAAAATAATAATTAATTTAATAATTGAAAACACATAATTCATTATTTAAAGAGTGAAATTATACTTCATACAAGTAAGCAAGTGCATTCGGCGTAAATAATATTAGCAATGTTTGTTTCATTTGGATTTAAAATTTAACTTCAACATGGTTTTAAAATTTACCCAATTTTAGAAATATTAAATTGTTGCAAAAATCCTATTATACAAAAGAGTGATGAATCTAAATACTTTATATATAATATACATATTTATTAGCAGATTTCCAAGTGAAATAAATATATTCCTAATTTTGTTTAAAGGTTTAAAAATAATAAATAATTAATTTTTGGGCCGTTTTTCATAATTTAATTATTTTAGAGATATTGTGCTACATAGCTTGACAATATACTCTTTTTTCAATAAATAAAATGGCGATTTGTAATTTATAAAGGGATAAGTTACAAAACATTACTATACGGTCGGATAATAATAATATTAGTGTGTAACAATTTATCAGTGGTGTAATAATTTAAATATCGAAACACACGAGAGTCCACTCACCAATGACCAGACTGAAGGCATAGCCAAGGGGGGCCTGACTCCAAACTAATCCCTGGTCCCCCCGGTAGACACTCTCCGCTGTTCCGTTGATGTAACCACCTCCAACCCAGGTAGCTGGAAAGTAAGTGATAAGCACAAATATGTTGTCATCTTTAAGAATTACAATTATAATATTTTTAAAATCTTTTTTCAAATGCATAATTTTTGGATTCCTTCACCAGAATAATGTTATAGTATAAATAAAAGAAATATAAGTTGGTGATATTATTTTAATTTGCAAAATTTCATAGTAAGACAATTTTTACTTTCCGAGAGAAAATATCCTGGAAGAAGTTATTGTCATTTGAGCAAATATCACTGTAATTTGTTTGTTGTTTGGTAGAATTTTCATTATTATTTTGTTATTAAAAAAAATTCTTAGTTGCACTGAGGAATGGAATAATCAATGTTCTTACGTACTATTAAATATAAAAACAACTTTTAATTGTCATAAATGTAAATATAGAACAAATTGAAGAAGTCGTGCATTATTATCAATTATTCCGGGTGAGTATTTTGTGACAATTTCTTTACTAAAGTATTGTCTTTAATACAAATATACAGAAGTTTTGTCCAGAATCAATTGTAGCGATGTTTGATTTTTGTTTAATATGAAGCTATAAACTATTCTAATGACGTTGTTTAGTTTGAATGAAGCGCAACTTATACAATACGTTGCCATAGCAACGTTTTGTATTTGTTGTTCATGTTAACACTTTTTAACGAGATCAGAACAATAAATGTAGCAAATTTCAAGTTTGAAAATTTCATAATATGATTTAATCACTTTTTTATCCAGGGAAGATATACGAATGACTTTATATTTGAATTAAACGTCATTTAATTTAATTAACATAACTTTCAATTTTGTTAAATGAAGAAATCTACAATATTATATTTTATGATGTTATTAAAAAATAATATTCACTATTATTCAGTTAAAAATTTTGTTTAAAATATATATTAAATAAATAAGTAGAAATTTATATTTATATCATTATTTTTTAAATTGTAATATTTCATATGCCTACCAATATTTTATTTGACACTTTTTTAGAATACATTATATATTATTTACCATTTGTTCTATTGTTAATACATTTTACGCATTTAAAGTATTGTCGGTATTAAGCTTTATATACATTTGCGTGTACTGTTCTGTGTTGTTTATATAAGGCTTTGGTTAAGCAATGTGTAGTTCAATTTACCCAATATATAAATAGTACCTATATTTCAGAATATTTAATAAAATCGTGTGGCATTATATTTAAAATTCGTTCAATAATTATTCGTCATTAAAATAAGTAATCGAAAATATTTGTAGTAAACAATATTATTTGTATATAACATTTGCATGATTTTGTTAGGATGTCATATGATAATGTAACATATTTTAATACTCTCAATTTTCTAAACATGTTTTGCATACAAATGACATTTCATGAATGAACACCTGGTTGGGTATTCTATATTTACAGTTTGAAATAATCACATTTTATACACTTCATTTATATTAATTTAAATAATACAATAAAGCTAAATAAAAAAATATTTCTAAATTTACTAATGTACATATAAATCCAAAAATATTACCTACATGGAATGTATTTACTACAGCTTACTAATTCAAAATAACCTATGTGTATTTAGTTTAAAAAATACCTTTATAACCACTAATAATGTCATTGAATTTTAAAGAATATTTCGATATATTCACTATCCATATCCTCAAATCATAAGAAAAAAATTACTTAAAATTGAATGATATGAAATAAAACAATCAAAATAAAACAATTTTGATGCATGCAGCTTTATTTTGTAGTAGACATGCTGCTGATGTTTTAGCTAAATACATAATTATTTATAGTTATCTTATAATTATTATTATATTCGATTACATTCGAGCTTATTCATTCTGCAATATAAATTTTTTTCTTCAATATTTTCATTGTTCCATGTCCTATAATTAAGCACATAATGTTTTTTATTTCACCTGTTGGACCATTACACTGTCAAACAGTATAACTGTAATTTGGCCAAGTTAAGTCAATCGGGCATATTCCTAACATTTTCGCTCGCCAAGCCGAGTGCCTATCTTAAAGTCAGCTACGAAACTATTTAATAGTTCGGTTGAGTATGCGACCATTTCTACACTTTTATGGTTGGATTATGTAAAATCTATATTTTGTATTTTGAAAAGTGAACTACAATTTCTATACTAATAAATCAAGGTATGTTTAATTTAAATATAAGCGTATATAGGTTTTATAACAAACAGTTGCAATATAAATACATAATTTCACTGTATTCTATTAATTTAAATTTATATCGGCAAATTATCTTGTTAAAAATGAGAAAAATATAAAAAATAAAATTGTGGCATTTATTGATTTGTACTCCGGTTAAAATACTCCTATGATATTAAGTTAAATGATATTCCTTATAAAATAATCTCCAGCGATAAAACATCAATTACACAAGCGGAGCAATACGTCACAAAACCGACCTGTCATGGTAAAGATGCCGACAACTGTCCCGATGTTGCGCCCGGCCAGCATCACGTCCTCACTGTCGGCGGCGTCCCCGCTCCCCGACTTGGACTTGCGCGCCGCCCAGAGGCCCACCATCAGGATCAGGCAGTAGAAGAGGATGATCGAAATGAGTCCGGGAACATTGACGCCCACCGTCTTGACGTCAGCCACATCGAGGTCGTCGCCCATCTTGATGCGCGGTGCGCGATTTGATTATTGGTTGATTGAGTTAGTTTCGGTTTCAGTTTCGGTTGATCATTGTCATTATATATATATGTTAAGGGGGTGGGAGAAAGGTTTTGGAGATAGATATTTAGAGGACATTAAATTAAATTATTAAAATAATATGTGACATATATATATATATAGATGGGATAGGTACACTATATTATAAAAAAGTGATACAATTGAAGGACCATTATAATCGTCAATTATTTAATATAAAACTTAATTTATTGGAGAAAAAAAGTCCCATTTTATAAAATAATAATCTCATTTTGGTAATTTAAAGGTTGGTCGTGATGCCAACACTAACGTTTCTATCTGATTGTTTCGGTGTAATTTAATGTCTCTAATTGTACATTTTCATTTAATCTAAGTATATTAATCCCTGGCCTCTCATCTACTTATTTACTTGGTAAAACGTTATGCAAATAATTTGAATAAATTATTTAAAAATACGTATTAATGGTTTTTAAAAGGTTTTTTTTTATTGTTAGATAGGTTAAAATATATTAGTCATTTGATCGGTAATAGCATAAAAAGTAAAGTATTTAAATTTTGTGATTTCATTGTGTGGTTTTCATTTTAACAAAAAGATGAAGAAAAAATTATTATACACTAGCCATATCTTATAGATACAAAGAATACCACATTTACGGTTTAGACTTCATAGGTTCATAGGCTTTAACCAAAACGGATTATTGTATTACATAATTGTAAAATGTAACAATATAAAAAAAAGAATTCTTACAAAAGATTTTGAGCAAATAGTAAATATGTTTTATAGTTAAAATGTCAGTTATGAAAATTATTTATTTTAGTAAATAATGTTATTTTTAAATTTTAAACTGTCTCTAATAAAAAATAAATATATAGTAATTTTTAAAAATTAAATTATTATTCAAAAATTTAATTTTATGTTTGATTTATTTCATCATTTAAAAAATGAACACTTATAGCAGTATTTTTAGCAATTACACCTCAGCTAAAAATGTGATTGTTACAAGTAGAAAATATTGTTTACAAAAATGTTACTATATATGTATATATTCAATTTTAAAAAGTTTTCAACTGGTTTCTATATTTAGTTTAATTTTCCCCTACAATTAGTTTACAACTTTATTGATTTAAATTTCCCTCTAAAATAACTTCTTAAATGTCATTTCAGAGTTGAGCCAAGTGGAGAAGTAGAAAGTTAGAAACGGTTGATGATACTTCAGCTCCGATTATCATCAATCCTGTCAGACAACAATTGGAAATACGGCCGTCTATAGCCTTACTCGCTATAAATACATATATTTCTGCGGTTGATCGTGCCGAACACATTTTCTAATCCAATTAAGATACATTCTCCAGAGAATATGTTACACTTAGGGAAATCGGGAAGCCGGTGATCGTATTATCCGATCTAATATAATAGAGAATTAATAAAACCGGTGGGTGCAAAGCTGGTCAACTCAAAAACGTTTTCGTCAAAATAGATTATTCATATCGTCATCTGTAAATGATAACTGAAACTTGTTTTGCTTAAAAAAAACGTTGTTGTTATAAAAATAAATACAACATATAAAACGTATACTTTTCAAGCATATTCCTGGGTGGAAAATTTTAAAATGTGCTGTTTCGTATCAGTTTGGGATTATAATTCAGCAGACAAATTCGCACATATATACGCTACTTTAGCACCGAGTATCAATGAACAAATCAGCGGGTTCGAGAGATGCAGGGAGCTTTAGATGGATACCAATAGTTGCGGCAGACGATCACATTAATTGATATCTTTAGCGATATGTATACAAAAATATGCATAACAAAAAGAGATGTGTCAAGCTTTGAAATGGTTCATCTTTACAGAGCTGTAGCTTTTCAGTTTTATACATAGTAGTCCTTGAATAATACTTCTTCGTTGTCGTAGAATCAGATAGAAGAATAAAAAGGTACGTTTTCTGGTCTCGTGTTTTAGGTAGTAAAACGACAAATGCAAATGCACAATTGCATTTTGCTCCCAAAATTTGCTCCCACAAATGCATTATGTCAAACGGTACAAATGTATCTTCTAAACACAATAATTGCTATTAACTATACCAATTAGCCAAGGGGGGGGTTCAATGGTTTTGGAGGAACTCCCGAGCTAATTAGTTATACATATTTTTAATTTACTAGATGTGTAAAAGAATTATTCTATATAAAATAAAATTTAAAATTGTGTCGAACTATCTTAAATTATGTGTTATCACTACAAAATAAAAACTCCACACATATTTCTAAAAAGTTTAAAGGGGTTTATCTATTTATCACTATTTCAATGTGTATTTTGGAAACATAATGAATATTGTACAATCCAAATAATGTTTAATATAATTTAATGTTTAACATAATTATTAGGATAATATCAAAACACTCATGACAAATTCTGCCCAGCCCCTGTTGCTGTATGTATATTCATATACCTTCATGCGCTTCATACAGCCCCTGCTACTGATATATAAGATCTTTATCTAACAGGATGCAACCTTGATATTTAAACATTTCATCCACGAATTTGATTTATTAGTATATTGTATGCATGATTATTGTGCTGGTGCGATATTGTTGAAAGTCCTTGTTCCTGTTTCTAATCTTTACTGCGAATAAGTCAAAAAACTGAGGTTGTGGTTTTTAGACAGCGCTTATACCTCCAGACACACCACACTCACGTCCTCATCAACACGGCTTCAAACTCAAACATATCACATATGTCGTATAAGTGAGTGGACTTGAATTACAAAAAAAACAATTGGAAACCCTTGTCAGTAGCCATCGATTTAACATAAATATTTGACACAGTCAGCCTCTATCATCTCACTAACAAACTTCCCATCTCAGCACTGCCTAACACAAACATTTAATTTATCACAAATAACGTTCATGTTAGAAAACATCAAGTCACATGTATACAACAAAACTCGTTCAAGACAAAATATCCCCCTCAGTTCTTTTCAATTACTATATGTGTATGACGTTCTCGTTTCATAAGAAAAATACACCAAACTCATCAAATACACTGATAACATCACTTATGTGACTCCAAAAACAGACTTCATACTCGAATAATTGAAAACAACATTAACGCATACCACCATTTTTTCCACAAATACCCTACAGATCACAAACTCCAGCTCTCCATTCCCACCATTCCCATTCCACTATACACACCGCCACTTTCTGCATCCCATACACACATAAATCCAACTACACATCGGCATCCACATCAACAATATACCCATCGGCCTCAATAATGCACCTCAAATTCTCGAGATCATATTCAATGCACATTACACCTTTAAAACACATATTATAAACATTCTTAAAGCACTTACAATAAAATCATGTTTTAAAAACAAATAAAATATTCTAATCACATATAAACTTATTATCCATTCAATCTTAAATTATTCGACATAATGCTATGCCCTTTCATTGTCATATCACACATACAACAGCTCTAAACAATACCGAAACTTCCCTTTGGATAACCACATGACTGCCCTCTCAGTCACTACCAGCATTGACCTGCATCACGAATCAAACATACTCCATGTCAACACATACAGCATTCGTTTTTCCATTCAAGAACTGATCAACCATCTTCCCCTGCTGCAAACCATAAGCATAACTAACCTCAAAGACGAATCCAAACACAACATCCACACTAAACTCCCACTTTCCGATCAGTCGCTAGATGAAAACTTTGCCATAGCGTATAGCCGTGTGTTATTAATAGTTTACTTCAAATATTTAGCAGTTGTATACGCAGATCTGTCAGAGGACTGCAAACGGCATACAGAGAACTGAATAATTATCTGACTGTGCGGTGTAAAAACGCCTGACACAAAGCGAAGTGAACATTGATTGCAACATTAAAAATGATCACAAATAATGCACGGAACTTTGTGCAAATTAAATACTACTTTTAATACACGGCTTTTTTAGAGGACTGCAAGTGGCGATTGTACCGATTGCAGGGTTTTATGAATGAAGAAGCTGTGTATGCGACGGAAAAATATTATAAATAAAAAGTTAGTAATACCGTAAGGCTACGCGTTTTGTTTTTGATCAATTACAAAGCTGCATATTATTTATATTTTACCAGTTATACATGAGATCAATAAAAATAATTTTGTTCATCAAAATAATTGCTTAGATTGTAATTCTTAGAGATTTCCACACTGAACACCCTTGATCAGCCATAAATAATTATGCAATTATTCTGACTTTGTTTACCATCGTGACCTCCCACTCGGGTGGGAGAAGGGGCAAATCAAAGTATTTTTTGAACTTCTGCCATCTTCTAAACACTGAGCTTATTTGTTTCAGTTTTATATACTGGACGACAAATGTAAGCGAATATATTGTATATATATATATATATGTCCTTAAACATAACTATCTAAAAAATGTACTAATTTGCATATGACTAGCAAATATTTCCACTTCACTAGGTTCTATAATCAATATAATATTTGCTCCAAGTTACTTGACCGAGGATAGGTCTATAATTACAGAACAAATTAAATTACTCGTATCGTGTGGTAATCTTTGTTATAAAACTTAACTAATTTATTTCAATATTAAATTAAAGTGAACCAGCATTTCGAGTCTTACTCTATAGGTTCAACGAAGGGCTTGATAAAATATATACCTCTTGATTACATAATGTTTTCCAAAAATACTTAATGAGAAAGTTTCAAGATGACATGAAATGTTTTGTTAGACAAAAATACAATATTTAAAAGTGATTAATAAAAAGGAAAATAAAAGTAAAAATTATTAATGAAAAATTGAATTATTTATTGTGAGAAAGTAGAGTAATTTAAAATTACAATGGAATCACTTTAGTGAATGTCAACCATAAACACAGTTTAACACAGTATAACACAGTATAACACACTATAAACACAGTTTTCCGCACTATAACACCGTATAACTCACTATAACACCGTATAACTCACTATAACACACAATAACACACTATAAAACAGTTAAACACACTATAATACAACATAACACACTATAACACACTATAATACACTATAATTCAGTATAACACACTATAACACAGGATAACACACTATGACACACTATAACACACTATAACACACTATAATACAGTATAACACACTATAACACACTATAAACATAGTGTAACTTCTTTATAGGCACACTTATTTTGTATTGTCTTATTAATACAACATTATTTAGTAAGTATTTCTACTGGAACTACACATTTTTCTTCGCTTACATTAAACACTTTTTGTCATATTCATTTGGCCATTCTCACTCTCCTCTGAGTTTTATTTTAAATAATAATCGTTATTTATAAGTATATACCACAGATATTGTGGATTTGCTTTACTATATAGGTATATGGGTATGTAAAGGTATTGTATATACAATATATATAGGTACCTCATATTATACAATATATCAACGATATGTTACTGTGCTAAAGGTTATTTGTTGTTTAAATATGGCTTTTAATAATATATTATAAAGATTATCTACTCCAAATTGAAATATTTCAATTAAACTAAAATTGATATAAATACAATTATATATAATTATATATAATTATATATATTTTTATATATATTTAATCTATTCAAAAGTGATAAATATTAAAATTGATTATCAACCAATAATGTATAAGCAATGTATTGTATATTTAAAAAGAAGGTTAAAATACACTTAATAATACATTACATAAAAATACGTTTCATACTAAATTTTTATGATATTTGCATAACATCTGGGAAATTGTAATAATTATATAATTGAACCAATCAAAAATATAATATATTAATACATGTTATATGAATAATCTTTATTTAATAATTATATATTTCACGATTATTAAAGCAGAAGCGTTGAAATTACCAAAATCTTGACAAAAAATGTATTTTAATATTTGATATTTGTGATTTAGTTAAATTATGTCGTAAATGTATTAAAATATATTTTAATCAATGTATATGTATATCTATTTAACTAAATATATATTTTTAAACAAACTTCTAAAATTCTAAAATAAACTCAACAATCTTAGATTTTAATAACTGGATGCATATTTGTGCCAATCTTTTTAAAAGGATGAACATTTGCCAATCTAGATAAATATCTTAAATATTAACATTTTTATGTTAAAGGATATATGTGTATGTTACTAGTTATTAATTTAATTTATCGATTAATACATAAAATTGTTATTAGCACATTTAAATGACATTCATTGTGTAGCCAAATTTTGGTCTTACGTCTTTACCTATGTAAGAGTAATGAGATAATTTTTAACACCTAAAAATACTCGACTGTGATATATATATATATTACTTTTTATTATTAAAATATGTTTTCAATTGTAAAATAAGTGAAACAATGAAAAAATGTGCCAACATTTAGTCTTACCTGACAGTCAAATTGGAATGGATAAACAGATTGGTTTATAGATTATTAGCTGCTAAAAATCCGTCTTTTCTTGGAAATAAGAAAATATGAGACACCGCATTGATTATACAGTGAAAAGGGAATAAGAAAAACAAAAAATTGCTGTCACGAAATGTTCATTTCTGATACAGTTCGCAAATGTTTGTTCCAATAGGTTGGCAGAGAATCAAGCTGAGGTTGTGATTGGGTCTGGGTCAAGCTCAGTTTGAGATTCAATATCACTATTGTCTAAAAAATTAAAATTGAATTTTGTATTCATTTGATTTTCTATTTATTCCTAATTGAAGTTTTCTATTTTTCTAATTGTTTGTCTTTGTTATGTTGTACATTCGCTTACTTCGATTTTAGACTCAGTGCTAACGTCTAACTTTTAGGTACATACAGAATAAAGAAAATGCTTTCAAAGAACTTTTCTAGTGTAATGCATGAAAGAAGAAAACAGTTTTCTAAATTTATTATTTCCGGAGAGTTTTATACATTCCTTTTTAGCCTTACTTGTTAGCTTTGCTGTTATTTTCTCCAAGGTGTGAGACTTTTCTCGCTCTCTCTTTAATCGGTCTCAGGCAGTCTTGTGTCAGTGAAATTATTCTATTTCGTTAGCCAACAGTGTTCACTTAAACTAATTCAATATCGCATAAATTGCCTATTAATCATCTGATTCAATAAAAAGTTAAGTTGTTTTGGTTGTGTTTTTGTTTTTCTCTGTGGTAAAGATGAAAGGTATAGAAATAGAGAAATATGTTCATTATCAAAAATGTATTTGATTTAACTAGATTTTCCCGCTAATATATGTTGTCTTGATTATTAGGGTAAATAATTACTGTGACATCGTCAGTACAAACAATTTCCAGTGTTTTCCATTTTATATATTACATTTATTAGATGGCAATTCCTTTAAAATGGCATAGTTTTATTATTAGATAAATGGTCAGAAAATGATAGCCTGTTTGTTATAAATAGCCTATTTATAATGATTGGTTTATTGGTAGTTTTAATTTCGTCATCATAATGTTTTACATATATTTTTTTATTTAAGAATAAAAATTAAATAAAATTGTTATTCGGGTAAAAGTTTGGTAAAATATGATTATTGGTTTCATATTGGTGATAAATAAATGGTTACCGACAAACAACAAAACATTTTTAAAATGACTAAATTTATTGAAGAAAATATGTTAGAAAAACTTATTAATTTCAATAATAAAATTAATATGACAGAAGTCAGACGTCAGACGTCAGAAGTCAGACGACCATGTTTCACACCTTTATGTCATATGTCTTCTCTTAATTAAAACTGAAAAATTATATGAATTAATAAAATTACCATAAATATATTATAATCAATATATTTTTTAATATCAGGGGCGGCTGCCGCCCCTCTCCATGTTTTTGTAATGGGCGTATTTGCTTTGGGGTAGGCGTAATTATTATTCAGGGTGGCGGGGTATTTTTGGTTAAATAAGTTTAGTTGGTTGCATTACCGAATTGAGGACAAATCTGCACTGTGTCGTATTTGTTGAGTTGCTTAACAATTTTTGTTTTCGGTGGGGGTGTTTTCAAAATAATCTTCCCCTACCCAACACTCCAAATAAATATATATATACTTAATTATATTATAATTTTATTAGATTTATAGAGTTTGTTAGTATTACATATTTGTTTATTACATATTATTTAGTTAGTAGTATTTAGTTAGTATTACTATTTATTATTAACTAATAGTTTAGTTAGTATTACATATTTATTATTTGAATATTATTATTACCAGTAAGTTTACAATACATATGATAACATCTATTATTGTTGTAATAGTGATATTGAGAACTTTAATTACTGCAATCAATGATACTAATTGGTTCAATTCCATTTGACGTAAAAGGCAACTGGTATTAATGACACATAAGCAAATAAGACACATTTTTATTATTTGAAATATAATGGTTTATCTTTAATACTTATTAAATAAAAAATAATAGTTTATAGAATAATAATTCCAACATATTTAGTAAAAATGTGGAAATTGTATTTTAATTGATTAATTAAAGACAATATGTGATATATATATATATATATATATATAGCATTATGACTAATCCTTCTAAAAAAGCAATTCTTGGGTACCACAATAATCTTTACTAAAAATCAATAAGAACAATAAGAGCGCGCATCAATCAATCTGACTATTTGGTTTTATGAGTGAAAAACTGTACGTTTTCTATGCCTCGTAAGGTTAAATATAAGGTTATATGTATAAGGTTAAATATAAAGTTAACTATAAGGTTAACTATAAGGTTAACTATAAGGTTATATAAGGTTAAATATAATGTTAACTATAAGGTTATATAAGGTTAAATATAATGTTAACTATAAGGTTATATAAGGTTAAATATAAGGTTAACTATAAGGTTAAATATAAGGTTAACTATAAGGTTAACTATAAGGTTAACTATAAGGTTAACTACTTATATTGTAACACTCCATTGAGATATTAGTAGTTTTGAACTGGTGCCGATTCGGTAGAATTATTAGTAAAAATGGGAAATCTTTGTTTTCATGCTTTAAAACATCTTCTGAAAAATAGTCGAATTTTTGTTTACTATATTGTATATCTGAATTTCTTTACATAATTAGTTATTCTATAATATATGTTCATCTTTTTATTGTTGGTCCAAAATTGATTTAAATGATGTCTAAAGCTATGATGTCAATAACTTTGTAGACAATTAAACAATTTTTATGATATTAACTTCGTTTGAAGCTATTTTACTCTTGTTATTTTACTTTTAGTGTTTATAAACTACTTTCATGCATTAAACAGTAGTATTTTATTCAGTCAATTTAATATTCCTTATTTGTATATTTCTCTACATATAACATATAAAATGATTGATAAACATTCATTGGTATAATTAACTCTATATATGCTTCGAAATATTGCTTTCGTATTAACTAGAGTAAACTAAACTATGTACATAACTACTATATTTTTTTAAAGAAATTTCAGTTTTATTATGTAACCCATACAACATTGTTACAATTTCCTATATTTATAGATAACCATGTAACCTGGTTACTTCAAAATGTTTAAACTGTAAATTAACTTTATTGATATTGTATGACTGTAAATAAAGAAATAAAAATAATAGTATTACAGTTTTATCTTGATTTAGATAGCAATTTAACGATCTATCAATTAATTAATTTGTGTAATTATGATAACTGTGTTTCATCATATCATATATATGTATCAAAATACATTTTCAAGATACACTTTCAAGACACATGGCACATTCTCAAAACACATGATACATTCTCAAGACACATGATACATTCTCAAGACACATGATACATTCTCAAGACACATGATACATTCTCAAGACACATGATACATTCTC
>JAUZND010021495.1:0-25374 GCA_034780555.1 Coelogynopora nodosa | reverse complement strand
GGGGCGCGCGCCGCGCGCGCCCCCCCCTAAATCCGCCACTGATGAAGGTATAATATATTAATATACATACAGCTCTCAGACTGTCACCTGTTTAATTTTTATGTATACGGATGTAAAGTTTATTACATACTAAATAATTTATTTGTAATCTTACGATAAGGGTAACGGACTTCTTCATTTGTAAAGATTTTTATTTTGTTGTATGTAATTATTTAATAAATAAGGACACATTTGGTTAAATATTGGAATATACCCAGCAACTGACTGCACATGTGAAGCATGTATGAAAACCAAGCCTATTTATCATCATAAAATATACATTGAAGTAAATATCATTAATTATAAAAACTATTTAACAGTAGCAGATTTTGGGGGATACCCTCCAATTTTGCTTAACAAAAATAATAATGTACTCCCAATTGAATTAGAATACCACCCCTATAGTATTGTGAGATCATCTAGATAACTTTTTTAGCAACATAACGCTTTTAAAATATATTATCAGCACAAACCACTATAATTAATATATAGTTCATAAAGTCATAATAATTAATGACAGCATTTCAAAATCATAGTTAGAAAAATAATTCAACTTAGTTGTTAGAGAAATGCGGTTTTTTTAAATTTATGATATAACATAAAAACGGTTCCTAAATTATTGAAAACAGAAGTATTCCAAACATTTACGATTGCGGAAATAAGACCTGAACAAAATAAACACTTTTATTTGACACAAAAGTAATCGACACACGTTGAAGAAACAGCATCAACACTGAACATATTATTATAAAAATATGGAACTTTACACTACCCTGACAAAAAAGTTTTTTTAGGTAAGCAAAAATGCTCAACACAATTCGAATAATAAAACAAATGCGATAACGCCTAATGGAAGCAACATTACATCAATTATTATTGACTGCATTTTACTTGAAACGAAATTTACTTTAGACAAAATGTCATTTATTAGCAAAAATATCCATAACTGTTTATATACATTAAAAATAAATGTTTTATAGTTTGAACAAATCAGCTGAGGTACATTTAATATATATTAATTATTAAACCAACATGTAATGCAATAATGATACCTATCATGTAAAAAAGTATAATCGACGAGATTTCGAATATGTATATGATTGCTGAATCTTCATGTTAGGAGTATAGAATCCAACATATCTAACCCTAGCTAACCTGTATGGTACATGGAAAGTGGGAGAGAGAGAGAGGTGGAGGAGTAGACAGATGAAAGTAATTGATAAAGATAAAGCCCCGATCAGAACATCCTGCCGCCGTAGCCAAAAGTCTGCTTGATCGCCTCGAAGTAGTTGGTCTTCCAGCCGAGTCTGGTGGTGTCCAGCGAGGACTGGGGGATACCAGTCTGTGTGAGCACCAGTTTAGTGCCTCCCTCGACACTGGACAGCTCCATCTGCACCTGGCTGTGGTGGTCGGCGGGCCAGGACTTGTGCCGCCAACGGAGTGTGATGCTGGTGGGGGCGGTCTGCCGGGGGGAAGGAGGGGAGGATATCAGACACAATACTCAGGTAGCACTCAACTGCAACGTTGTGTTAAGAGGTTGCTTATCACGAAAAAAAGTGAAATGTAAAAATTTGGTAAAATATTAATTTTATTAGGAAAATATCATGAAAAATGTGCAGTTCCAATAAACAGTTTAAAACCAGAGCTGTTTACCCTTAGTGATAAAAATGCGGAATTTTATACTACTTCAAAGCGGAATTTAGGGGGTGCATTGCGGAATTCCCGGGAGAGGTGAGGTGGGGCGCAAAATATAAAAATTGTAGCATTAATGCACCTCAACATGTATTAATAAAGTTAAATTAAATAGTTACACTACTACAACAATGATAGTTACAACAAAAAAGTGTCATGAGTACAACATAGTCAATGTTATGAACCAATCTGCGTTTAATTTTTTTCGAGCGACCTGAAATAAGCACTCTTTAATCGTTGCAGGGTGCTGGTTGGCATTTGGCGATTCGAGTCTAAAAAGTTAACAGGTTTGGATTTAATAATGAGTAGAGACTTGGTGGTGTCCGTGCTAATATCGAGAAAAACAAATATAAGAAGGGAAAATAAGAGATAATAAATATTCGAAATTGTACGATAATAATCAATACATTTTCTTATTGAAATTCAATGTATTTAATTAATCTAATCCAAACAATGCGAAATGGAATTTATGGTGTAATACATTATTAAAACTACATCTACAATATAATTATCGTATATGATATTTCAGCATTCTATTATATATGTGTCTAACTAAATTTGAAACATGTCATCAATCGTAGAAAAAGAGTAAATTTAGCCTCATTAGCATCGTTAACTTCATTTTAGTGATATTATATTGTATTTATACTTGTTTTGCACCACAAGGGGTTGAATAAGTTGTTCTCCCAAAGTAAGGAAATATATGTTGATTTTTTAAACAAGTGCATTTTACTATACTAATACATCTTTTTTTCATAAAATATCTTGCAACGTAAAAAAACTAGAGAAAAGTAAATTTCTGTTAAATAGAAATTTGCATAACGCAGTATCCCAACGGTTCTGGCGAAGACGATTTTCAAGTGGAAAAAAACTATTATTTTTTCTTATATGTGAACTGTCACAGGTAGTGCCATTTTTATTATAAGCCGATCACTCTGTGCTGATTGTATAGAAGGTTCAAATTATTCCATCCACAGATTTTGGAAAGTCAAAAAGTCCTCAATGTTGTTATTGATTAGCAAACATACTTCATTTTAAAAGCTGTCATACAAATATCACAGCACTAAATATCGATACACCTCATTTTTTACAATCTTCAAAAAAACATAAAAATGATAAATAATTAATAATAAATATAATATATAGTCTTCATCTTTAATAACAATAGCCAAAAATATCCATATTATATTCCAAATTGATGTAGTAAAACATACAATAAAAATGGTATATTAAAAACGATACAATAACAAAAATAGAAAGTTACCCCAACCTTCCTATATACTCACTAGTTCATCAAAAAATCCCGAAATCGTTCCACCGAACAGCTTAAAGGGACCTCCCTTCTGGTTGTTCACAATAACTTCACTGCGAGAGAATGCAATCATCAGCTGAAATGGAGGAGTTAATACGAATCAGAGAATGAGAGAGAGAGAGAGAGAGAGAGAAAAAATAATAATGACATGAGATGCTAGGCAACGAGAGACTGACATTTAACAACCTTTTAAGGTGGTGTAATTTGAAACATAATGGGACAATAATATATGTTCGTGTTAAAACGCATTTCTGAGCAAGAGTCGATAATTTGATATCTACTTCAGCACAATTTAAGAGGTTTGATGTTGGAAAATCAAAGCAATTAGCAACAATTAGCCTCTCGATTCATCTGGTATCGTTATATACTGCGCATCGGTATCATTTGGTACTAAATGTTCAGGAACAACACCTCTTTTAATAAAGATAGTGATGCCAATAACATAGTAAAACAAAATCTATGTATGGTTGCTGCATCATATACAATTGTTTTTATAATAATATTTATTACCTAGATATTTATGCACACAAAAAGAACTAACAAATCACAAATAATATCGAGCTGATAGTATTTTCTCACAGTAAGTATAAAAAATTAAGAGAAATCATCCGGTACTGAAATGCGGTATTTACCCACGATCAAAACATTACGATAAAAAAATGAAACATTGAAACATTGCACAAATGAACATGATAAAAATTTAAAAATGCAAAGATTTTTATATGTAATTATTTCATTCAATTATTATCGATAATTATATTCAATAAGCAAACTGCAGCGCTTCGAAGTGATCAAAATGATTTATTATACAAACATTGAATTGCCACATAAAGCTCTGTTCTGGCAGGCTTTTCCCTTACTATCCCAACTAAATCTCTCCACTCCACTTAACTAACCCCAATATATCAATGAAGGAACACAGGCCTCTCACCTCCTTTTCCGTGAACACCTTATAGAGGTCCTCGGGCGTACAGAAGAACTCCTCCGACAGAGTCAACTTCTTGGTCACAATCTTACCGGGATCGCCCCCAACACCGGTGGAGGTCAGAGCGACAGAGGAGGGGGTGGCGGCGGTACTGCTGCTGTGCGGCTGATTCATGACCATCTTGGCCATGTTGGGTCCCTCCGGCTGTTGGGATGAGGATTTGCGGCCGTCTTTTGTGGGGAGGATCATGTCCTTACTGTATTCTACAAGGGAACAAGAACACGTGCAATCAAGGCGCAAGGTTAAGTGCGGACACTGTTCAAATTACTGTCTTTTTATGGTTGACTTTGGTGACTGTTTGTTAGTCACGATGAAATGTAACAAAATTGAACTCAATTTTGTTCTTAAATAATGTTAATTAATATTATTCAGTTTAAAATAACCGAAATACGATTAAAATCAAAATTACAACATATCCTTTTTTATTTAAAAATTAAAACAAATACACTTTAAGATGGACAAACAGAATCAATAAACTATTAACATTAAAAACAAAACTATGAGACGATGTATGCAAACGTATAGTTATCAATTATAGCAAAAAATACCAACAAAAAAAACAACTTTTAATAAAAATACCGATAAACAATTTATTTTCTAACAATTTGCCTAAGACTGTTAAATAAATTAATGTAAAGTAGGATAATAAAAATAACAAACAAATTTTAGATTGTCTAAATAAGGTAAACATATTGTAATTTGAATAAATAATAGCTTTCATGTTTCATATCGTAACACTTTCCAGGTTATTACCGACTGTTTCCATATTTAGAATCATGTTTCTTAACTGACAGGATTGAAAATATAAAGGCTTTTAATGATGCAACAAAAAAGTGCTGCTCACTTTTAAATAATGCAGACTATACAATAAAACCACTGGAAGGAGAAAAGGGTTTTTATTAAAAAACACTCGAACTTTCGAATTTAACTCAGGTTTATAACCATATTACACATGATTATGAATGTTTCTATATTAGCATATTAAAAACAAATGATATTATGGAATCTTAAATTGAAAAAATATATATTCCCACTGAAAAAGTCAACCACTAAGTACTACTTATATTTAAATAAATCTACAACTTACAAGCATTCAAAAAGAATATGTAGTGCAGTTTTGTATTTTTCAAATAAGTGTCAGGTACACCACACCGTGTGCTGTCAATTCGTGTGCTGACGCTCAACTGTCAGTTGGTAGCTGTGGCAGTAGCAAAGCATTGATCATTGGTTTTATTTCCTCCTTCAACCGATACCGTTTTGCATATAAGGTTGCCTGACAAGTGTGATATTCTTCCACCAGAAGTGGAAAGTTTTCAGTGCATTGCCACTGGAAGGTGGACATCTGAATCAACACTCAAATCCCTCTTAAGCTTCTCGGATGATTAAACTTATGAATCACTACACCACCACCACAGTGAACAGCCCAGGTAACTTACCATGCTTCAAGTCCAGGATATACTGGCCCAACCTCTCGCGGACAATATCTCCGCCGGTGAGACGCATGAACTCTTTCACTTTGATGGCGTCAGCTGAGGTGCTGGTCACCGAGACGGAGACGTCCAGTTCATCGGCGTCGTTCTCTTCGCTGAGATTGGGACACTCCAACTTGCCCTTGTACTTGGTCTTGTTGACACTGTTCAGTAGCTGACCTACAGTCAATGAAGCCACAATAAAGCACAGATATCAGATTGATATTTTACGTTGATAGGCTGTCTGTATTTCCATTTCATATAATAAAAGTTTAATCAATGTATGGAAAATTTATAAAATCTATATTTATTATGCGAAATGTATTATAATCAAATAAAAAATAACTGGTAACAAATATACTGTTATTGTGGATATTTAGACTATAGTATATCGAATAACATTTATAGTAAATTTTGAATTAGAAACAAAAATGTACACATTTTAAATAAAATTACCTATTTTTGTAATTTAATTTAATAATTCGTCAAAATAGGCAAATTAGCAAAGATGTAAATGAAAAACAGCATACCTATATATAACAAACTATATTCTGGATAACATATTTATCATTAATATTTTTAGATTTTATATTCTGTATTAGTGACAAAATATAATAGAAATAAATAATGTGCATATAATACAAAGATTTGGCGTAGTGTGATATTAAATTGTAATAACAGAGTAAAATTAAAGTAATATCTTGAGCTAGTATCATGATGATTATATTATACATTTTGATAATTTATGACTTCTTGAAAAAATCAAAAGAATGATAATTGATGTATCATTATGATAATTGATTCATTTTTAAACTTAAATAGCGCATTGATTTTTATTTAATAAATTATATATAATCATTATAATACTATATTTATATATATATATATATAAAGGTAAACTGTATTTGGATTTTACAGTGTCGTGCCACCTACTACCGGAAGCATATATATTAATTAATTGCCTGGACACAACATCTTAGATCAGCCAATATCATGATAGCTGATAACAGGTGGTGAGATACACTAAAATTCAAATAAAGTCTACCTTTATTTATACATGATATCAAAACAGTTAAAAACACTAATAATATGGTGCTAGGGCATTTATTTAAGCTGCATATCTAACAAATACTATTAATTTATAAATATATATCAAATAAAAATGTGTATATATTAACAATCACTACCAATTGTTTACAAAACAATGTAGACATAGTATTTGTCTAAAATATTGAATTTGGTATTAAATTCCCTAACTACTAAATTTTTTGTAACATTTGTACCCATTTTAACCTTATCTAAAAGGCCATTTTTTAGAACAAGTGATATTTTCCAGTATATAATAATATTCTCTTTCATTGCTTACAAGCAACTAGAATATATAATTATAGAATACTGAATCTATGATGTGAGATAAAATTCATATTTTTTTAGTTAATTTAAATCAAACCCAAACATTTTGAAAAGTTAAGATTAAATTATCAACACTGAACTGTAATTTATTTAGGCGAAAAATGTAATTGAATGTAATCTATTCAGTTTTGATCAGTCTTAATGAGTTACATATTTTAAAAAATTATATAAGTAAACATATTGAGCTCACCTTCCCAATCTGCTTCTATTACCCACTCATAGAAGAAAATAAGTTTGCCTTTTCTATTATTAGCTATAGCTTCTCCTTCGAATTTTGTTACATCTGTAATTATGCAGTCAACTGAAATATGGAATAAAACTTTAATAAGTTAAGTCTTAGAAACATGTTGAATCAAATAGTTAATATCAATGTGGTGGACTGAGACATATTTATATAATTATTTGTATTATTTTAAATTATAATTATTATATAATTAATATAATTATTTTGCTTAATCAGAATATTTTAAATATTTAAAAAATATGTACATATATTTTAATGTGTACAATAATGAGAAGACAATTTACTTTGTCATATTAATTTAAACTCTTTAGGCACGATTAACGCAATAATATTACAAGCTACATTTGCATATTTTAATGACACTTATACATGCATTACTTTCTCTGTCTTGGAATTATTATGTAACTTTCTGTATATTAACTTACAATTGCCTTCAAAGGAAGAAGTGTAATGAAGCAATACAACAAATCGGAACCTGATAAATGAGAATACAAGGCATTCACACTATCCCAATCTTTTTCTGGTTACCTTCTAGATATTTCAATATATGTCAGCAAAGCTTGATGAGGCAGACATTGAAGCTTTACATTGTATTGTGAGGAATATTGTCGATTTTTACTAAAGGAAAGGTTATGAATTATATATAAATAGTTAATACAGTGGTTTCCCTTAATCGAGCTTAGTAATAAAATAATTGGTGTATGTGGCATTGTAAATCTAAACAGATGTGGAATGCTGACTGATCTCAAAATAGCAAATTTGCTAATGCAAAAAGGCAACTTTCTTGTATGTGCATAGCAAGATACTAAACATGTCACTATGCTGAGCACAATTGATGTGATCAATTGTGTTGAATGGCGGCTATTGTACAATCTTGAAGCCAGTATTTGGACAGTTACAATAAACAAATGGGAGGTGTTGATACAACTGGTCAGTGATCAAAAATATATCTCTTACCTCATCGCTCAAGAAAATGGTATCCTCACATTATCAATAGTTTCCTCAGAATGTGCACCTTGAATGCCCATAAAATTTATATATCACACCAAATAAATTCATCCAAGACTGTCAAATCCTTCATCAAAGCCATTTGCACTTCTTTACTGGAAGGGTACAATACCACAACAGGAGAGGCCAAGTCTGGAAGACAGACCTCAATGACTCACAGAAAGAAATTTGTTGGAACCAGCTGATAGTAAAACTGACTAAACTGACATCAAACACAATTCAAGTGTCATCAGTTCCAAGTTGCATTGTGTGCTTATGCATGTTTTGAATGGAACCACACACTAAATGACTTCAAGCTGCACCCTTCTTAAATGTAGATGGACCTATAATTAATTAGTGCATTGACATGCTTACAATAACTCATATTGATAATTTTGAATATTTCAATTCAAATGTAGTGAATAAATTAGAAATTATAAAACCTCTAAAAAACATCATGACTAAAGGGTTTAAGACAGTAAAAGAAGTAATGAAAAAAATATAAAAACAACTCTTAAAAAGACAGCTCTTTCATCAAAATATAGTTATTGCTATAATTTAATTAATATTTTGATACTATAAAAACTTTCACACCTTCAAAATCCATTTAAAATATTCGAAATAAAATTTATTTTATAATCAGCAATATTTTGAATAATTTTGAATTAAAAGTCAATCTGATAGAAAATGTTAACCAAATTTTATAAATAGTGTATTGTTAAGTCACTGATACATACCAAGTAAAATAACCAAATTATTATACTTAAATTAATAAAATAATGCAATTATGAAGTAACACAAAATAGTATGCGACTAAATACTTACATTCTGAATCCTCTAATTTTAGATTGACAAGAAGTTCTCTTATTTTATCTTTAGACCATTGTGTTGCATTCTTTTCTGTCCAATGCCAGTTGTTCACATTCTTAGCATCAGCACGTTCTTCTACAATCCATCTGGGATCTCCTTCACCCCACTTAGCCATTGACTAAGTTTAAATACCTAAATATAAAGTAATAAAAGCATGAAAGAAGAAAAAATTGTATATAATTTCCAGAAAAGTTATAACACAAAGTAATGGGAGTCCTTTAAAATAAATAATTTGCTATGGTTAACATTGTACTTAACATGACCAAAGTGAGAAAGACTTTATATTGAGATTATTAAATAGAGTATAGTGAGACTGTTTATGAAAATAATTTATGTTTTATTCAATAATACTCTATTAAACAGCATATCAGAAAAGGTTTAATTAAAATCCTATATGTTACATAAGGATACAGACATTTATCTTAAGAATTTTCTCTATAGTTGGGTATACCCTCATATTCCAATAATTTAAAATTATTTTATAATAATATATTATGACTTTATAGATTTTGTAAAGTTGTAAGTAAAGTCAATATTATTTAACTTTATTGTTATAGTAGAAAATAACTGTCTTTATTTAAATTATTATACTTTCATTTATATATATTTTAGGTGTATTTTATTGTATTTTATAGGGATATCCAGAATACAGTGACTGGAAATTCATTTAGGCATTGATGGAAATTAGTCAGTTTGCTTGTTCTCAGTAGTAAAGCTCTCAAGCAAAGAAAAAAACTTCACTTGGCTGCTGTAATAATTAGTTGATACACCAAAGAATAATAGCTTCCAGGAAATCTAATATTTTGTATAAAGTACCCTCTGTCCTAAAAGTCTGCATGCAATAAAAAAAATGGATCAAGTAAAATGCATGTATTTTTAATAAAAAGAAGCAAGAATCAATAGTAACATAATAATTACAAAAATCTATTTCCACCCAATTGTAATGCAATTTGACCACACATTAGTTTGGTCAGTCACAAACTTCATAATGTCTCTGCAGCATAATTGGTTCCAAACATCATTTATGGCAATATGCAAGGAATCTCGGTTGATTGGGTCATGGAGCTCTACCCTATTGGCAAGTAACTGAAAAAGTCCTTGGTCCAAGGGATTGACATCAGGACTCTGGGTTGGTTATCTAAGGACACAAATTGTAGGATGGCAGGCCATCACCACTGCAATAGAAGCTTTATCATTTTCGACAACATGAGGAGGGGCATTATCAAACAGAAGAGTGGTAATATCAAATCACTCACATGCAACTTTCCTGCATATCTACATTTTCAGAGCCTTGCACATTCTGTTCACAACATCATGAGAACAATTAAGTAGTCAGCCTAATCAATGACAAGAGCTGTTGACCAGACCACTCTTTGGATTGCATATGACCTTGTTCTTGAGATCTCCATAGTAATGAAGAGGGATAGTTGCAACCAACCCTATATTCTTGACACAGATCATGCAGTGATTCTTCTGTAACATTGTCTTTTATTCTCTGATAACATATTAATGTATCAATCCTGTCTTTTTCATAATGTTCAAATGCTCTGTTCACTCTAGGCATTTTTCATGCAACTGATTTTAAGCAATACTCTAACCTTAATTTAAATTCAGACAAACAACCAATCAATATTTTCTTTAAATATTTGATGCAGGTAAGAACACAAGCATGATGGCTAATGACAGCCATAGATTTAAAAAATCTATACACATAAACCATAGACAGACATACATACATAGTATGCATGCAGACTTTTTAGGACAGAGGGTAGTTTCTTTCTGTCATAGGTTGGAAATATGCAATACATTGAAAAGAAGATAGATAAAAAAAGGTATAATAAAAAAGTAAATTTAAAATATTCACTTGTTTTAAATTAACATATAAAGACACACAATGAAACGCATGTAAAGTATTTTTTATTATTAATATTCATTACAATGTTCTTAATATGTTTCTACACTACAGTTAAAAAGTGTAAAACACAAATAAACCCTGAAATTTTACTAAAAATACTATTTTAATATGAAAATTAATAAGTTTATAAGGTATTTATACAATACTCTTTCTATTAGTATAACATAATTTATATTTCAAAAAAATAATTACATATTTTTTAATTTAAAACTATTTTTTAAAATGCATTAAGCCTGACTTTTTGAGGGTCCATATGCACCCTTTGTATTGTACTGAATTCTGAAATTATTATTAATATGCCATATTGCAATAGTTTAACTTTCAGTAGAATAGAGTGAAACTAGAATTTTGTTATATTAAAATAAAGTGGAATTGGAATAATTAAAATAAAATAGAATGGAATCATAATTACTAGTGATTAATAATAATTTAGTAATAAATTTATCAATAATTCCTAGATCAATGGGATGGACCAAATTTTTTAAATATAGCATTAATGTTTAAGTAAACTATAAGTACTTCCAGTATATAATTCTATTTGCTAGAATTATAAAATGGTGGTTATTTTTATGTAATTGGAAGTAAGACAAATATGTAAAATAAATTTTAAAAATATATATTTATTGGCATTGTCATTGGGTTTTATTTAAGGTATAACACTTGATATCAGCATTGGTTTTCATAGAATCAGCATTAGGTTTTATTTCAGGTATACTTGTGCTTGGCATAGGAATCAGTTTTTTTTAAATTATAATTTCAAAGTTATAGTTATTATTAAATTAAAAGTAATTGGCATATGTTTTTATGGAATCAGTATCCAGGGACGCACATGCCCCCCCCCCCTAAGAAACTATAATAAAAACTTATGCCCTTTAGAAAAATAGATGCCCTCCTAAAATTCTGACTTCACTGAAAAGGGCGCCCTCCTAAAATTCTGAATTAACTGAATAGGGTGCCCTCCTGAAATTCTGACTTCACTGAATAGGGTGTCCTCCTAAAATTCTGAATTCACTGAAAAGGGTGCCCTCCTAAAATTCTGAATTCACTGAATAGGATGCCCTCCTGAAATTCTGAATTCACTGAAAAGGGCACCTTCCTAAAATTCTGAATTCACTGAATAGGGCACCCTCCAGAAATTCTGACTTCACTGTCACTGAAAAGGGCACCCTCCTAAAATTCTGAAATCACTGAATAGGGCACCCTCCTGATTTGTATTTTGTACCCTCTATAAAAAAATTATGCCTTTTAATGTTGTGCCCCCCATGACAAATTTTCTGGGACCACACCTAAGTATCAGTTTTCACTTATAGTTATAACATTGACAATTTAAAAATATATATTTATTAAAGTGTAGTCTTTAGTCATGTTTACTTTAAATTAAATGTATATTGGATTATTATTTGGTGACATGTGCATTATTAGAAACTGTATACAGTGATATTAAGGATACAGCATATGATATGTACACAGCATAATAAGCAATGATTAAATTTTTACATAAAAGCTCATGACATGACTATGTCTATATTAGTATTGACAAGGCAGTATCATTCATTAGCTGAAATTATAATTTTAAGAAAACAATTATAGTATTCCAATACAATAACAATACTAAAATTTGTTGCCCAAAACAAAAAATAGCAATTCTGTCACAGTGACATTAATTTTGACACTGGCACTGCAACAGAAATTTTTGTTTTAGACAAAAAATGTTGCTATTGTTATTGACATTGTATTGGAATACTATAATTTTTAATCAAATACAAATTGTGTATTCGAAAAAGACCTAAACGTTTTAAATCAAAACATGCTAAACAATAACCTCTGGTCAATTAATCTTCAAAATTAATGTTAGAAATTCGAGAAGTTTCAAGACGCTCTAATATTTCAAAAAATATATATATATCATATTAATATTAATTAAAACTAAAATAAATGTTTTCCAAAATTTTGTAAATAGAAGTTACGTTAGGACAAACTGCTTAAATGTAATAAATAATTACATATTTTACTGTTAGAACAGCAAAACATGTAAAATAGAGAGTAGAATGAAGCACAAAATTTAACATTATCAAATAAGCCGAGTCGATCATCAGGCAGAGAATCGATTATTTCCAGAATACTAGTTAAAGGAAGTACAATGTCGGTAAGAGAAAGTAATAAGACAAATTAACAGTGAGGAAAAAGGTAAGGAAGCGTCTACTGGAGCTTACCTTAAGAGTACAATAACAACAAACATACAAATAAAAGGGCTATTACATGTTTAATCAATTACAAAGATAGACAAGTATTTAACTATATATTATATATTTATCCCGCACGTGTAGAGTTGATAATAAGATCTCTGCAGGGTAACAGGATAGTTTCTTTAAGGCAAGAAATTGCTTTAATCAAAAACTACATTATACTTGCGATTCGATTGAGGGTACTGCAGGATTCTTAATTATAAGCAGTCCCATAAAAACAGCCGAGATAGAAGCAACTATACATCCATATAGAAAAGACTGAATTCTGACTCTACTATGGCTGTCGTTTCCTGCCTCTCATACGAAATTAAATCCAATTTTGGTTCAGACTGAATCTATATCGTACTTTAAATAATAAATTACAAACCCCTAAATGATTTCAGTGAAATTCATTGAGTTAATCTATGATCTAGTACATATCATTATAATGATTTTATATGATAATAGTACTTATTAAATATATTTTGTAAATTATATGCTAATTTACATAAAGAAATTATAAATCTGTCAATCTGCCTCGTACAATATGCCTTATTATACCACACCAACTCTTATCAGCGTTTCAGTCGATATGGAATAAAAACCCTATAATCCATAAGGTTATCAAGAATTCAGAAAAGTACTGTGTCCACAATGCTACCGATAGAAATCCACAGAGAAGAAAGAAGCTAATATTGGGCTAGGCATCCAACTCAAGTGAAGGTGATATGTGACGGGACCAACAATCTATATAAGTTAATGTCCTGGCGATACATACTACAGAAAAACAATTGAAGTGCGACTTTCAAACCCTTCGTACGTGGAGCTATTATGTAAAGTACGCTACATTTAAAAACTTTCTATTGTCCGATTAAGCTAGAATTTGGTATACAGATACCTTTTAAAGACTTGTCGACCTAATTTTGTTTTCAAAAAAATTAATCGATGGTATAATGTTATGACCTGATTTTACGTCATGAACTCCAGTTACGAAAATAACCGTACATCCTATATTTGCTAACTTTTTATCAATCTTTTTGTATCTGATTACAGATCACGAGACCTATATTTGTTGATATATTTTTTATAACTATAGTACTTACATAAATAAGTAGTATAAATGCTATGAGTATTATTTTAATTGCCGTTATCTAAATAAATTGATTAATTAAATTACAGTATATATAATTTACGATAAACTTATTTTTTCAAATAATGTTACAAGTTATATAGTTCTATATCATTAGAAAGTTTTAAAATAACCCAGCGGGTATAAAACGGACTAATACGATAAGGGTCATACATATTTTAATTTCTACTTTTGAAATAAATTGTCAAATGTAATTTATTATATAAAAAATAATTTTAAGAGTTGAATTAGTAATATACTGTATAGCTTTTCATAGTGCTCCAGCGATGTGATACTATATGTAGCCCCTATGCTAAATTTAGTTAATTATATAATCTATATTATAACAATTTAATTTTAAAATACTTGCTAACAGTATACATAGGTCTGCAGACATATATTAGTAGTCTATTCATCATTTATACGATATACAACTAACTACTATGAATAGGAAATCTCATTACATACCCCACCAAATGTTAACATTAGTTCCTTAGCTTTATTAACAATCAACTATTCACAACCAAAAAATTATGAATTATGAAATAAAAGCAAAAATATACCAAAAAAATTATTTTATTTAAACAATATTTATTGTGTTATGAAATGACAAAGATATAAATATTAATGTACAATATATACATACATCACAGTACATACAATGTATAAAATACAGGATTCGATAAGTTTTAACCTCGTGTGATAGCAAAATATAAAATGGTAGCAACATCAAACAATACTACCAAAAAAACAATAATTCCAATATATGAAACTCACAAATTATTAACAGAAAGCCAGGAACAGTGTTGGTCAACATTGAACTAACGAAAGCGAAAAGATGGTGAAGGCTGCTTCATCGGCAACTGCAGAATAAAATGAAGATATAACGCAAACATAGCTTGGTAACACAAGCTGTGAATCCACAAGTTAGGAATAAAAACGAAGTACTTACAATGTTTACCTTAACTATTTCAGAACTTTATTTATACTAACTACATAAAGCTTTTTAAAAATAAACAATCAATTCCTTCACCGATTACAATTAATACAAACTGAAATTAATCTTTAAAGTTACTTAACCATTTATTTTCATAGTAAAAATTAATATAAATATGATATCATGAATATAATAAATGTGAGACAATACTTCATCAATATACCAACCAAAACTTCAGAAGTTGACAAATTGATAAGAACCCCGTGAACCGTATCGGACTGCACACAAGAAAGAAAATATTTGTTTTTCAGGAATAAAAAACTTTTACAGTGATATGTAAATAAAAAAAGACTACAATAAACATCTGGCGAAATTATTACCAGGCAAACATTTTGGTTTCAAAACTGATATTGGATTGTAACCGAAACATCTCCTTACAAATAATTCCCAACCAAAGACCCTTCTTAAAATGATATATCTGCTACTGTGAATCAGAAAATATCAGAATAAAATGTATCAAGCCATAAATACAAAATCTAGACATATTTGTTTATCATGACTTGACATTTAAAGAACAGTTTCATTCATAGAATATGTGATACTAACTCATCAGTGATCAATCAGGCAGCTCGCATCATATCATGTGTAAGTCCTTTTTTGCTGGAGAAAAAAGCAGAATGTATGTATACATACAATATAACAAGTAATTACATAACATTGTTGTTCTTACAATATGCAAAATGAACGGATACACCATTCAATAGTTCTTGAATATCTAAAATAGATAAAACACACTCAAACTCAACTAAGTAAAGCGTTGCTCTAAATAGTGAATTACAATATATCTCACATATGTCAGAGTCATGGATTGAAATGTGAGCGAACTGTAAAAAAGAAAACAGAAGTACATACACCAAAATTAGTTACAATATATGCATTATTATGTATAAAGTCTTAAAATAGTAATTTATCTGATACAACAAAATCTGGATTTTTTAACAGCATCTCTCGAGTCCGAAACACAATTTGCTTTACGCTTATTGGTAATATCATTTTTATGTACATGACTGTGAAGAGGAGAATCTGAGAGAGACTGTTTTTCAGCTAAATTTGCAGATCGATTATCCAAACAGTAGGTAACTGTGGAATCTTTAATGTCTACCGTGTCCAGTGTTCTTAACACCATAGGTTGAATGGAGGACTCAAATGAAATCTGCACACCTCTTAAGATGGAGTTGTGCAAAAGAACCTGTTTTAATAACTTGCCTTCAGTTCCCTTAAGAAAGTGGTACTTCGTAACGGCTTTGGCAACAAAATCAAGTGAATCATGCTGGCAGTGACATCCACACAAATGAGCCATACTGAAAAATAAATAAACAGTGACTAAAAATCTATTCTTCAATACATCAAAAAATGGTTTATTAAATACACATTTAAGATAAACTACAATTAGGTCTTGTGTTAACAATATAGATACAATGAACATAATAAACATAAATTTAACTAATATGAGTTAGAATGTCAATTAATGTTTAGGTTTCAAAAATAGATTGCTAATTTCAGCAAGGATTGTTTCTTTATAAATTATTGTTATACACAATCAACAAATGGAATTATATTCATTAATTGAATACACTTATAGATCATATTATAGTTTAACAGTGTTTTCTTCAGAACTATTAAAAAAAATTACACTTAATATCTATAGATTAAGCAACACTAATTATAAATAAAGTTAAGTGAACATATTGAAAGTAATTCTGTATTGTGGTTTCCACATATGCCTATGCTGCCTAAGCAATAAACAGTGAATCTAGTAGATTGTAGTAGAAATTATTGTTTTTGTGAAATGATAAAACAATTGTTGTTATTGTACACCATACAACTAATAAATACATTAGACATGCTAAATTTTGATTCACATAGCTAAATTATACAGCCATACAATTATGTTATCCTTGAGAACAGCCTATATAAATGCAAAAATATGTAGTTGAAATATGAATAATAAATATTTTAAATATTAGAGCATTAAACCAGATTGTATTTTTCAGCCAATGTTATTCAGGAATGGCATTATTCCAACCCTGACAAAATATGTGATGGACTTCTTCTGCCCTTATCAAAATACAAGATGGCATTATTCTGGATTATAAGTATCAGTCACTGTTATACAAGTTTGTGTTAAATTAATCATGGAGTTATTCCCCTGCATACCACTATGGAAATGCCCCCCTCATAATTTCTACAATGAAAATGGCAAATTAATAAATAATACTAAAAATAAATATCTTCTAATTATACTACATATATAATGGTATTCTATATTAATGACTATTAGATATTATTATAAATATAATGGCCATACATCTCAAAAAGATGTGAATTCTCAAGATAGCAAAATTAATTGATTTTGCATAAGAATAACTTAATCTTAACATATTTCAGTGTAATTTAAATGATTTTTAAAATCATTAAATATTAAATTAAAATGTATACAGTAGAATTAACATATACCAACTTTATATATAGTCATAGTAGCCAACTAATTTTGGTATATTATAAAAATTAATTACTTTAAATTGTTTTACTTACACATAAAGTATACACAATTAAAAAATTCAAAGGCTTGAATTAAGATATTATTTAAAAAATGATAAGTGGTGTTTAAACATGATTAAATAGTTATAAAATGTATTTCTCTATAAATGCCCATTATTGTCATAGTTGGTATATTTACCAATATATTAAGATATATTACATATAAATATTACAATGAAAACATAGTAGTGTCAGTGCAATTCTAAAGTAATCCCAGTTTTTTGCAAATTATTTTAAATACAGTATTAAAAAGATCAAAATTACACAAAAATAAAATACTACATTAATAAATAGTATAAGTGTATAATTCTAAATGTAAGCAACTTTTGCAACTATTGAAAAATGTATTATATTTAAAATAATGAAAATATAAAATTAAAATGCACTATACTATGGTATTTGCAGTGTGAAACAGAAAAACTATATTTAAAATAATCATATTTTAATTCTGTTTGAAAAATGTTTACAATGCTACTTATTCATCATTAAAAATAAATATTTTACTTCATTTCAATGAGTAATAAAAATAATCACATGCATATTTATTACTACATGGTAAGATGTTTGTAAAAATAATTACAAAAGTTAGAGTAACTGAAATTATAAATCAAAACATATCATTAATTTAGAGATTGTTAAATTGTCATTTGACTTTGCATTATCATTTAATTATATCAGTAAAATAAACATGATCCTGAAATATATCAAATAAATATAAAAATAATTAAAGCTTATAAAATACTTTTAATTACAAACAATATAATTAATTCTTAATGATCAGTCAAAACTGCAGAATATTAGTGCTATTGAGATAAGTATGCATGTAATTTGATAAAAATAATGACCAATACATATGTACTTTGCATATGGTAAACATCTAACAATCTACCATAGTAAATATTTAACAATGTAAATATGTACTTCTCAGTTGGTAAACATCTTACAATGTAGATTTGTACTTCCTGAAAGTGACAGTTTACATCTCACAAGGTAGATATGCACTTCTCACCTAAATTGCTATTAAATATTTTAAGAACAGTCATGATTGTTATACAGTATAACAAATATACATCAAAATAAATATGAATATATTTAAAGTAACAAATTAATATAATAGACAGGAAAAACTTTAGAAATTATATACATGTAACTATAATAACAAAGATAAAATAGAAGATTATGTTGTAGCATTTTTTAGTAAACTAATTATTATATTCTGCAAATAATAATCTAAATAGATGTTTTTAAAACACTCATTTGTACTGCTTTTTGGCACCTAATTTACAAACATTATGAAAAATCAACTCATGTATAATCATACATATATATGTTTGCTATAAAACAATCTATTCAATGAATTGGCTTCAATTTTACTATGAAATCAAACAGTAATTAATAGAAAATAAACATTATATTTCCTTTTGACAACAATGTCATATACATGCTCTGATTGATTAATTTTTTCAGTACAACTGGCATAGTATTGATTTATTCATTGATTTTTAGTATTTATGCATACTTATAATATGTTTGCATCGAAATATTTATATCTGTGTAAATTGAATATAATTAACTTAAAATAATACAATATTTGTAAGATATTTTGAAAACATCATCGTTTATAGCAAAAAAACTAGCAAAATCCCTAGATTTTATCAGGTTTCCCAGATTCTAAAAGCAGGACTCCCAGATTTAGATTTTCACTGTTTTGGATCTTATTTCACAGCATTGCTACAAATTAGTAGTTTATGTTACAGAACAATCTAGAATGCTGACTGATCTTTGATTGGTCAACTAATCTGGAATAATGTTAAATTCCAGATTGGTCAGACAGATCTAGTATAAATCTTTAGTTTGTTCTGAAAATGTAGAAAAATGTAAGTATTGTCAGTCTTTAATTTTATGCTCCACTTAATATTGAAATAACAATGCCATTACTATATAAAAAATCATATAAATAGTATCTGGAATAATCTTAGACCCCAGATGTGTCGGGTAGATTAATATTAGATCAGTCATAGGACTGATCTAGGATTATCTCAGAATGGTCAGATCAATTTAGAATAAATCTATAATTGGTCTCAAAAGTTTAAGATGAATGTGCCAATGGTCAAAAGTCAATTCAGCAGAATAATAACAATTTAATAAATGTACCTATATAACAAACAAAATAAATCAAATTGAATACCCTTTTTTGTCTATTGCTGCAATATTGAAACACCAGCTATTGTGAACAGAATGTGTAGACAAAGCATGGTCTTTATACCTACAATTTATTTCAAATTTGCTAATTGTAAAAGATATGTCAGTTTGATTAATCCTTAGATCTGATCCAGGATTATATCAAATCTAATATAATGATCTAAGATAATCCTAGATCAGTCCAATGACCAATCTAATATTAATCTACCTGACACATCTGAGGTCTAAGATTATTCCAGATATTATTTTTATAATTTTTTATATAGTAAATTTTTATACTTATTAAGTTGTTATACTGCAGTAATATTGTAACTACATTTTTATTTCAATAGGCTATTAAGTGAAGCATAAAATTAAAGACTGATAATACTTTATTTTTTTACATTTTGAAAACAAACTAAAAATGTATACTAGATCTGTTAGACTGATCTAAGATTTAAAATTATTCCAGATTAGTTGACCAATCAAAGATCGGTCTACAACATTTATAATGTTCAAATCAACATGTATACCAAGTTTAGTCAAAACTGAAGAATACAGCCTGAAGAATATGAACTGAGAGAGCACATGAAAATGGTTTTTTATGCATGTATAAAAATCCCCTGACATTCCCACATGAACCATGAAAAATAAATATATAAGGGACCAATTCTCAATAAAATTCATAAATGATATTATGTACATGTTGACCATATTTACCTTATTAGATGTTTAAAATCATAGAAATATAAAACTATAGTTTAACATGTTAACTGGCAGAGAAAAACATATTTACCAAATGAGAAGTAGATATTTGTAACCTAAAAAGATATTTACTATTGGAGATTGTTAAATTGGTCATTATTTTTATCAAATTACATGAACAAAGCATTTAATAACACATATCCCAATTTAAATTAACCCTTTGGATTACCATATAATAGAATATAGCATAAATTCTTTAGGCTAAAGAATGTAAATGGAGAGACCATATTATTATTAAATAGTTTTCCAGACATGTATACAATAAAAATATCCTGATTTTTCCAGGTCACTATGAACTGGCATGTGCATTACTTACATTAATTATTAATATATTGATAAATAAATTTTGAAGACTAATCTGCCAAGACCCATCAGACCAACGGTCAACCAATCTGGAATAATTTCAATTCCCAGATCAATTAGACAGATCTAGTATAAATCCTTAATTGGTCTCAAAAGTTTAAGATAACTATGCTAATGGGTTGAAAGTCAATTCAACAGAATAATAATAATTTAATATACTTGCTTATTGAAACACTCTATTAGTATTGAATCACATTTATATTCTTTACTTTTAGATCAAATGGCAAATGTAATATTTATTCTAGATCAGTCTGACTAATCTGAAATAATAGTAATACTAGATTGGTCTGATTAATCTGAGATAATTATAGATCAGTCATCAAATACTGTGATCTACCTGACATATTATTTATATCAGTTTTTTACATATTTTATTAAGTTGTTGTTATACTGCAGTAATATTGTAACATTATTGTCATTTCACTGTTAATTGGAGCATTGAATTCAACTTATACTACAGTACTTTACTTTTTCTACATTTTCAGAACAAAAAGATTTATACTACTACTATATAGATCTGTCTGGTCAATCTGGGATTTAAAATTATTCCAGATTGGTCAGAGACTCAGACCAATCTAAAATTAGTCAGCATTCTAGATTGATCTGCAACATAAATGATAGATTCCTGAAAAATTAAAAGATTCTTTATAATTCACACTACTGAAGTCTGACTCTGAGGTCTAAAGACAAAGTCCCATGCTCCATAGTTTAGTCACCTTTTCTTCTCTTTTTTATTATAAATATCATGATAAAATATATTACATTAATAACATAATATGATATATCTCAGAACTAGATTCAGATCATATATGAACTGGAACTGGATCAAAATTCAAGGGATTTTTGACTTTACCTTATTCAAGGTATACTATACTTTGACTAAGTGGGATCACAATCCATTTAAGTATATTAATAAGTTTGTAAATATTATTATTCTACTAATATTATCAAACTACAATATTCAAAAACTCAATAAATTCTGAACTGCTCACTTTATCTGTTATATACGGAAAAACAAATTGACCGAATCGCGAAACTGGAAAAATCTAGATAATACCTTATGAAGCGAAATAGAAACTGGACACGTACACGTTAATAATTAAAACAAATTATTTAATGTCGTTGCTAGGTATAAAACTATTTTATTTAGCGAAATCATTTTAAAATTAGTTTTACTCGACAGCATAAAAAAGATATAAAATATTTTGTTTATTTAATATTGTATAAAACTCTTTTTCGTCAGTACTATAAATAATTAATCATTTTCTATTAATATGTATTTTCATTCTATATTTATTCTTTTAATATTTTATTTTATATTTCAAAATTTCTTATAAGTATAATTTTCAATTAATGCTACAAAAATGCCAGGTATACTTAATGAGAACCCGCTCCTAATTCTTAGTATGTCACCGTTTGCAAAAGTATAAAATTTATAAAAAAGTACTTGGGCAATTTTAATGTTAGTTAGTAATTAAATAGGTGAACATATATGTGGGTGGATATGCCTTTGCGTTACTTTACGCTATGTTTTTAGAAAACGGCATATATAGCAGTTCATTGATTAAGTTAGAAAAATCCTTGTTGTTTAATTAGTAAAATAATAAAATGATTTATCAGTTTGTTTTAGATAACTTTTATCAAATTAGATGTAATATCTTCCGCGAATCATTAGTTCATACAGATAAATTTGGTAAAGGTTATTATGAAATATATTTTTCCTTTCAAACGGGGGTGTATGCCCGTGCGTTATAACATTAAACCTTTCATCCTTGGAAGGGGGCGGTACACACATATTTTTCCTTCAAATAAATTATTTGATTGAACGATGTATGACAGACTTTTTTTATAGTCAGTGGCTAAAATGCTTTTATCTAACTAAAAATATGTAATTTTGAAGTAACAGAGAAAATAGTGTTATTTTTAACTAATTTAAACCGGCGAGGGTTTTCCTACTTGACGATGATATTAGGAGCTAAAATTTGCAACATTAAAAGTCCATTCGTAAAATATATACAAATAACATAAATAAAATTAATTATTAAATAATAATCAGAACTTTAAAATACCACTGCCCAAATAGCATTTATACTACTTATAGCTTATTTATAAAAGTAGTATAATAATAAAAAAAATAACACTATTATAGATCTTGTGATCTGGAATCAGATGCAAAAAGAATCAAGTTAATTGGTTGCATTAGACAAATGTTATAGCATGTGGTTATTTCCCCATACTAGTTTTCCCAAACTGTAGTTTATGACATAATAAGGTTATAAAAATTATATCAATTGATTAATGTTCTGAAAATAAAAATAGCCCGACAAGTCTTTGGAAGGTTCTTTATACCCAATTTCAACTTAATCGGATGATAGGAAGTTTGTTTTTCCAGGGGCGGGGGGTCAAATACCATCCTCCACGGAGAAAACCCTACAAAATATGTCCACAGACCTAGGGTTAACAGGGGGTATTTTCTGTTGCGTCTTTGAAAAGCCTATTTTTTGTGTAGCGTAATTTGTGAATGGTGATGGTCCCATATTATAATTAACGCATGTTCATCGTTTAGCTGGTAAACCTCGAAATATTCTTTCAGTATTTTATAATAGGATAAATAAAGTTAAAACTCACTAATAAAAATAAAACAATCAAGCACAACCAACATTGGTAAATACGTATACTATAATAAAATGGACACAAATGTGTGCAAAACTCGCGAGTGATCCGCCTAAAATTAATGTACAAAATGCAATGATACATATACAATGCAGATGAAAATTTAAACAAATTTATAAATAAATTGAAACTACCCACGCACTCACTCTTAAGAGATAAAAACCCACAAATAGGTTATACTTAACAAAAATACTCTACGTCTATAAAGCAGCTATAATATTACAACAATGTATAAATATATATAAACTCACCATGTAATAATACGATATTAAACCGTAGCCAGACTACTGAAATAATAGGCTATTACGGCGTAATCACATTATCGTACCATGATGTACATTGCTACCCCTAAATTGAGAATTACCTACAAACTAGGTACTAAGAACCCAAATTTAGTGGTGCTTTGATTGACACAAAACATGATGATAAAACATAGTACCTGAAAATGTACACTTAAAAGACTAGACTAATATTTACAGTATAATGCAATATTCGAATTCAATATTGGAAAACGTGTTGACAGAATACAATAGAAGTGCACGCATCAAAATGGTGTAAATGAGAAAGTCGAAGACGAAGGATAATAAATACGCATAGCACAGTGTGAGAAGTATGACATTTCTGGTTCATGCAGAGGACATTAAGATGACAGTAACAACAGTTATAAGTGGTAGCTGAATATTATTCGTTTTTTATAACATTCAATAGTTAGCTAGTAAGTTGGTGTTAGAATTCACAAATTGGCAATGATGTCTGATTGCCGTAGATAAACAACTATTATTGTGATACATAGACGATATGTGATGATCATGCATGCAGTTTTATAAAATTACTCTTTTAAGCAGGTCAAAATCATGTGTTCCAGAATAACTGTATTAAAGTAGCTAAAAAGAGATAATGAATATGATAATTATTTCTCAAAATGTTAGATGATGTGTTGGTGAAAATGCTGTTAATTAACTCTCATTAAACAAATAACAGTTCAATTTAGTTGACATACTACTTCTGATACACACACTACTGCCTAATATGTGTGTACAGTTTTTCTTTATGAGTACAATATGCAAATAATTAATTCGGGTTATAAATTAGAGTGTTTACGACCTTTAATAGTGTTTCATATATTTAAAATGATCAAAAAATTGATCTCTTTTAACTTATATTGTCATTGATACATTAATCAAGGTTTCCGGGAATGTAATGAAACCAAATTACGAAACAATTAAAATATATAATATACTATTTTATTAATTAAAACGTCAGTTTCAACTTAATAAACCCACAAAACGTAATAAAGAATGGTTAAATTTATAGCTAGAACTATCTAAAAATTGTAATTTAACTTTCAAATAAGATTTCAAAAATTCATAGTTGACTTTCACACAAGACCCCTTCGAACCCTGGTTAATAATAACTGTTCATTTGAGTAGCATAAGTGTCAGATATTGAATAATGTTGAAAATCTACGGCGCAACAACACATGACTAATAGCAAAGACCGACACCATCAAGTGAAATAGTACAACAATAAGGGCGCATAATCACAGCCTAATCACCCAGCCCCCCCCCCCCACT
>JAUZND010021484.1:0-25378 GCA_034780555.1 Coelogynopora nodosa | reverse complement strand
CGGAGGGGGGTGAAGTAGAAAGACACCTTCCATACTACTGTAAATCTGGCACGTTATGCATACATTTTTATACATGTATACAATCCTACATGAACTTTCCTAAAGTATAAATTTATTATATAAAACTCTTTAAAATCGTGGGAATTTCACCTTCTGATCATTGTTTAGTGTTTTTTTTAGATATATATTTTCATATAGAACTTTTTTTGCTTTACTTGCACCTGAATTTGTTTGAAATATTTACATAATCAAAATAATAAAAATAATAAAAGCTAATGATTTGTATGAAACTAATCGATAATTAAGCCTATGTATTTTATATCAAATTATCGCCATATAATAACCACAATAAATATTCGTAATATACTATTTGGTCCAATTTGTATTGATTTAAAATTATATCAGTTATGTTTTTCTTTTAATTAACATACATTTATTTGTTGCAAAATATTGTTTTAACCATAACAGTCTTAGAATATTTTGGAATTTTTAATGACGATTCTGATTTATAGGACTTGTATAAACCTTCATAAACCTTTTGACTTTGCCAACATAACTAACACATGCGTGTCAAAAACAGCAAATAATTTAAAATGTTTCCAGAAAAAGCCATTCAAACAATATATATTTTAAGCGCATATTTTAAATTATTTGATTGTTTTTAAAACTAAAACAATTAATTTATGTACAGACTGCTTTAAATTACAACTGTTAATTTTCAACTTTTGTAAATTATTACCCAGTTATAAAAAAATGATGTACATTTTTGTGTATATGCTATTGAAGAATCTAACTTCAAAATAAATTATTTATGAAAATTTTGGCCTTGATAAACTAATCCTTCATAGTAATTTCTATTACTTTTTAAAGTATTTTTTATAAAACAATGAAAAAACACTAAACATTTCTTTAAATTTTTCGACATTGAGGCTCTCAATTGGAATATAGTTTGGTTCTCTTTGGCAAAAGAACCATAAGTTGATTTTATTAATATTTGACGTAACCACTAATGTTTTAATATATTTTCTGCTTCATTGTTACTCAATATGCTTCTATTATGAGGTTTCATTATCACCATTAGACCATTATTCTTTCCCCTTTGATCCACACAAAGCCTAGTCAATAAATATATATCTACAATAAGAGAAATTAATTTAAAGCATAATTAATTTATTTCGTAAAACATTTAATGACAAAGAATTAATTCATAATTATAAATGAATACAATTCATTTACATATTATATATGTCAAAATATGTGATATTGTATACCAGTATGTGTGTTTTGTAATATATGTGATGTTTAAATATACACACAAATTTTGGATAAAGAATGTATGACATATTTTATATTGAAAAAGGAAAATGCTAATTTTAAATTTAATTGTTGTGACATTATGTCAAATTTATAATTCTTTCATAACTATAAATACTTTCTAAAACGAAAAATTTTAGTAACGTTTTTAACTTTCTGCATTATAAATCGCATATTCACGTGCTGTTTTATTAACAGTTTTTTCAGTTATAATAATTTGTTATGCATTAATAACATCACATTTAAATCTTAATAAACACATGTATACCCGATACAACAAGTCTTATTTTAACTATTGAAAAACATATATATATATATATATAATTTTTTAGTTTATTAGCACGTTCAATCAGCACAAACAAATATACTCTGTTTATATGAATTTTGATCGCTTATATGTGAAAAATGTGTTTATCACATAAATAAAGACAAGTAATGTTCACTTTTGAGGAAAAATGTGTTTATCACTTGTCTTTTCTATCATATCAGAATGATATTCTTTCTGGCTACATTACTGTCCCAAATAAATGGTCATGGAGAAGACCATCATAGCAACTTTCTACACGACTCGAACAAAATGCATGACAAAAAGTAAGTTAACATTATAACTATGAATTGATGTACATATATTAATTTCTCATTTAGTTGATTAAGTAATTAATTAATTGATCATTAATTTCATTTAATTGATCATCATCAGATTAATTAATCATCAATCCACCAAACTCGTACCAATCAATATATTTGTATACAATTTATTCAGCTAGATTTTTAGTTGTATATCTTAAAGCATTCTATTGTATTTTCATAACTAGGCACTATATGGTTTATGAATTAATCTACGGAAAACAATCTATAATCCAAACGTTTAGTTTTTTAAGTATAATCAATTATTCTAAAATTTATTTTAGTGATCAAGTTTTTGGACAACCATTTTATAGTTTTTTCATAATTCATTATTTTAATTAATACATAAATTTGGTCATTTACAAACAAATCATCTTTAGGAATATACCATAAATTATTATGATTCAATAAATAAATTAAAAACACAATCATCCATAGAATGATATATTAATTAATATTGTGTCCAATTAATTGTGTTCAATTAGCGTTAAGTATCAACAACCTAGTTCTTTACACATATTACCGAAATATAAGCAAGCGTATAAATCAATAAATTAATAAATCAATCTGTAAAATTTTACACAACAATAAATATTTTATTTAATTTACTAATTATAAGTATTTTTAAAATAACTACTTGTGGATGTTCTTTTGACAATAGCATTGCATTAGCAAAAATATAAAAATACAAATTACAGTAAATACATATTTTAAAACATGCATACTTTTAAATTTTTATTTGTTGCTGCTATCTCAAATGTTTTACATTGGAAACTTCAGTATAATAGTAATTATAATGATAACTAAAAATATATATTTTTAATTACATCAATTAAACTAAATATTTGTTACATCAGTTAATTTTACTGAGTGTAGCTTGTAGTTATATTTAATTTCTATCAAAAACATCATATATTTATATGCATGAATTACCTAAATGATTCTTATACATACGCAGATCATACATTTCTTTTTAATATGTTCCCCCGAGACGTTAGATTTATGTTTGTGTTTAACAAAATTATTGAAGCCACAGGGTGTTTCATTCAATGAAGAACATTATCTTTTTGCCATTAAATTTTTGTTTTACTTAAACATATTTCATTTTTTGCTAAATTGTATCAATGTACAATAATTCGTATAAAATATAGAATAAATTAAAATATAATATAATAATAGGCATATAATTAATTGTTTTATTAATTACAATATTTCAACAATGCATTACACAATAATACAAAACTAAATATGTGGTCCTCTATTATATTATTTATTGATCTAGATGAACTTGAATTTAAACTAAATAAGTCTAGATTGAGCCTATATTGAACCTTGATAATATAAACTGAAATATAAAACAATTAACAGGTTAGAGTTGGTTTGTTAGTTTTAAAACATTCTTCAGCAATTAGGATGCTATTGTCTACAACAAATTTGTAATTGAACAGTCTGGGTCAAGCCCACCCACAGTAAAGTAGGATAGCGTGAAAATGCTCAAATGTTTAATGAAAAAATATACAATTTATATCTACAAAACTCTTAATGAAATTTAGTATCTACTAATATGCTAACTTAACTAGTATGCTATTACTTTTAAATGTAATACTATTATAATCATTAGTATGCAATAATGAACAGTCAAGGTGTATTTGTCGGACTATACCGATGTTCGGGGTATCGACAATAATCGATTTATCTGAGCTATGATCCAGATTACTAACTTCTACAACCACATATATTTATATATATAACTACCATGTTAAATTATATGTTAACTACAGTTTGGTGTATATATTGAGTACAGTTTAGAAATATTACAGTTTCAAATTTATCCGTCAGTTAAAATATGTTCTCAGTCAGTAAGATGACGTGAATATTCCTGAGCAGTATGTTGAAATCTCTGACGAGACTGTCTATCAATGAATATGTTGGTCCTTCTAAAGGTTTTATGAGAAGTTTCAACGTAAATTTTGTTTAATTTTTTTTAAACCGAATTAGAAGAAACTATTGTCATAAATGCATTCAACATCTTCACAATACATTAGTTTTAAATTTTGTAACATGCATGCATTTTTTGTCAACTTAAATTTTAAATAGTGTTGCTTGATCTACAAATAAAATTCTTGTAATGATTGCAATTATACAATTATAGCAATGACTAGGTTTCAACTATAACAAATAAAAGGTTTATTTGACATACATAAAATTGTTTAAAAAAATATTATACGAACTTTACATTAGTGCATACAAAACTTCGCAGTTAAGATAGTAAGTTATCTAAAATTAAAAATAAATATCGTTGCATTTATCAGTAAATTAACAATAAATATTCAAGTGTTGATTTATGTTCAAACTTAAAAAAAAATAATCATAATAAAAAAATATGAACATTGTTTTAATTAATAAGCTCATTACTTTTTGTTTTGCGCATTAATATGTAGCTTGTTGCTAAAATAATAATATTAATTGATTTTATTTTCCATATTTTTGCTTTCAAAGAAATTAACAGTTTCAGTTTTTCATCACTTAATTAACAAAGCTTATAATAAAAATTAAGCTCTTCAAAGTATATTTTTTAACATAAATGGAATTATAAATAGATCAAAACGTTTTTTTGTGTTTTGTTTTTGTTCAGTGGTAAATGTCGTTCATTCGCATATATAAAAACAGGAACAATTTTTAATCAATCGATTGAATAAAAAACAAGACATACAAATCGAAAAAAATAACAAAGAAAACAAATATACAATATAGTTCAAACATGTTTCATATTCTAATAACAAACTAAACAGAGATATCCTCGAGAAACATTTCATCATAAATTATACATTCCCACTGAACTAATTTAACAAAATATAATAATCTTTACACATTTATCAATTTTGTTTTATCAATTTGTTTTATCACTTTGTTTTACCACCAACTAATTTATCAAAATATAATAATCTTTACACATTTATTAATTGTCTCAAATTTGTTTTACCGCTTCGTTTTACCACCATCTCGCAATCAAAATTTCAAAACTAAAAAATGCAAAATAGCAAACAGCGAACTCTTAATTCGTCAGATTTTAAATAAATAGTTAAATCACAAATACAAGAATGATAACCTGCAAACATGAAAGTCGCATTTGAAAATAATCTTTTCACCACTGTTATATTCACAACAATCAAAGATGAGAAGATCCCTTATTTAAAGAAAGACTACAAATCAACAAATCAACAAACTCAAATCTTAAATCTGATGCTATACAAACATATGAACAAATAAAATGTATTTCCACTTTATTACCTTTTTATTCTTTATTGTGCGCAAATTAATTGTCTTTTACATTTTTATTGTTTTTTACAAATGTTTTTGTTTATTCAAATATTTCGGTTTAACTGACTTTCATTTTTATCGTTTTGCTACTAAGGTGGAGTTATATTCGAACTGTCTAGTTAACTTTATAGTCAGCAAGAATAAGTATTAAAAGTCTTATTAGATTTAAATATTGTGCAAGAAAATAAATGACATTTTAGTAAGTTATAAACACAAATAAGTTCGCCTATAAAAAAAAAGTATTTTATTATCGGAATCGATTGAAAAGATTTTGATGTTCAAGATGGTACAACAAAACAACACTTTCTTTAATTTCCACACTTTTTCTTTTAAATGTTAAGCGTAAACTTAATAATTTACTTCGATAAGTATTTATTTTTTTGAGTACATTTTAGTTAATGTTAAGATAATACACAGTAAAAGTTAGAGCTAAAATTTATTTGTATCACCTTATATTCACTGATCATATATTATTACCCTCTTGGCTCTTTTTTGATGTACTTCCTGTAAAACAAAATAAATTGTTTGTATAAATATTATTAAATTTTTCATTTAAATAACTGGTATTACCTTTATCCATGAATCGAATAATGACGAAAGGCTTGTTTATGAATAAATTTTACTAAGTAGGTCAATTGAATATAATTTATTTTTAGTAAAACTCGGTCCTTATTAAGTTTACTGAATTGAAGAAAACAAACCTGAAAGGAATTATAGGCTAATGAAAGTGTTAAAAATAATCGTTACATTTCAATGGATAGCAACAGCTTTGTGCTTTTGGTGTTTTATTGAAAATAATATTTTTAAATTGAGGAATAATGATATCACAATCAGGAAGTCGATATCTGATAGATGATAAATAAGTTATTACAGTTACTTGTTTAAGGAAACTAGTCTATATAGTTTTCATTTTCAATTAAATTAACATTTTTTAAATTTATTGGGTATGAACCAAATAACAAAACGTCAGTGAATGTATCAAGTAATTTACTTATTTAACAAAATGTTATAATTTCATATAGCTAATAAATGATTACAAGTGGTTTAGAGGAGTTTTAATTTTTGTGTAGCTTTAGACGATTTTTTTAAATTATATTAATTTATAAAAGTTTAATTTGATAAGGATTAAAAAAAAATTATTTATAAATTGAGCCAATTTTTAAATTACTGTCAATATAATGTTATTTTTTTAATTAACATTCCATTTAACATTAAAAAACATCTTAATTTAAAAGTAATTATAAAACATACATAAGTTTTAAACCAATTATATTTCAACATTTCAATAAAGTGTACAGTAGATACTAGATGAGAAATTGATTAAATAGGAAGAACTAAGGCTTCAATTTAAAATGTTATCATATTAAAATACCAAAATAAAACTTTAATTATTCCTGTTATGAACTTCCATTATTTAAATTTAAATTGGAAAGTTCCATAAAATAAATAATATAATTTTAATGTTTTTAAACATATAACAGTACTTATACTATAATAAAAATACATTTAATTTAAAAATATGACATATGTTACTTACAAAATAATAAATTTAAAAATATCAAAATTAATAATATATAACAAACAATTTATCACATAAATGTTCATTTACTTGGAAAGAACTTCCTCTATTTTTAATCGTGATAAATACACAGCTCACAATGATGTTTCGTGTTGTAGATATTTATTGTAATATGTAACATATTATCGTTATTTCGTCAGTATATATTACAGTTTTTGAGTCTTAATCTATATCATTAACGTTCGATTATTCGAGTGTAATTGCTTCATTTAAAATGGGAGATATCGGATGTAATATTAGTAGCTAAATATTAAGGATTATATGTTTTTTCATCGCATAATTAAACAAATCATGTTTTCAGAATATTAAATTATGTTTATTCTAATTATTTATTTAGGACTATTGTTGTACCAGTTAACATTGAAAATATCATATAATAAAGCTATCAATGTATATATTACTTTGAATATATTTTTAACTATAGAATTTATCAAATACTATATTTTTTCGATTGTTTTCCTGTAAGATTTTCAGAGATTTTAAGCAAGTTTTTCCGTTAGTCAAATTCATAGTTAACATTCATTATGGACTGCTCCTTTGGTGGTGTATGTAAACACCTTTGAAGAGTATATAACTGGAACAATTAACGACATTTGCATAAATATAAAATTAAAAATAATATATGGCAGCCTTATAAATAATAATATATCATAAAATGAGATAAAATTAAATAATATAAAAAATATATATATATTTAGTATTAATCAATATAGCGTTTAACATTTCTTAAATTTAATTAAAGTTAAGCGCTAACTATATTTTGCTGAAAAAAATGTTGACTATTATATGTAAAAATCGTATTTTAGCAATGAGTCGAAATAATAAATTAATGTAAATAATTATTATGTTACTGAATGAGTGTAATTTTATTATTGTAATTAATCTACTGTTTGACGATATTTTTATTTACATATTTATTAGAAATATTTTAACCAGTTTTAGACTAGTTATTAAATAATTATTTTAAAGAATACTATTAAGTTAGTTATTAAATTTATTATTTAAGTATTCCTGGATTATAGATTGTCACAGTTTTGTTATTTTAAAAGACAATCTCTTTAATTTGTTACATATTTTTTTGTATAAATAATATTTTCAATCGTCGATTAATATATTTACATGTTTTTTAGGCAGATAAAATTACAATTGGACGAAGTGGCAAAAGTTTCGGATGATGAATTTTCCAACGATGACCAACTCGACTTTTACTATTTTGAGTAAGTTTAGATAAAAGTATTCACAATTGTTTGTTTCATATTCAGTTTGAATGCGTTAAAGATAAGAAACTAGAATAATAGTTTACAATATAATTGAAATTGTAATGTATTTTGAAAAGCCTATTAAAACTATAGCGGCAATGAAAATAATAGAAATTTATTAAATATACAACTTAGATTGTGATTTTTTATAATTATTGTATTTGTTATAACTATTATTTAGAAGTTATACAGTAAAATTATTATATAAAGCGTAACATGTACTAATATCAAAAACATTGGGAATAAAAGAAAGCATATTTAACATTATGCGGTACCTGAGTACGCGATGGCATTTTGAGTGTTAATTTGATTTATATAAATGTCGTACATTTCTATTTTAATTGTATTACTTATCTGTACTACTTGTTTACTTATCTGAAAAATAGTCAATCGGAATTATATTTTAAACTTTTTTTAATATTTTCCAATACTGTTGACCGGTAGGGTACACCCAGATACCTCATATCCAAAATTTCGTATTTTGTATGTAATAAAAACTTAAAGTTACTAAATAACATTAACATTATATTAATAAAAAACCCACAAAACAATTTCAGGCTATGAATCTTTTTAAAATATTATTCTTAACTATTATACAATATGTAAATGTTTAAAATGTATTTAACAGATTATTACAAAAAATATACAATGACTTATTTCATTATTTCAATTTGTTATTGTGGTTAAGATTTTATTTCTAAACTTTGTTCATAACACATATTATGCCTCTATATTACATTTTGTTATATTATATTATTCCATATTCCAATACCATATTCCGATTGCATATTTAATCATTTTTATTTCAAAGCACAATAATTGTAAAGCTTAAAATTAAATACAATTTAAATCCGAACGTTAAAAAATGTTTTACTTGATATTTAGTTATCGCAATTACGTAGTGCTTTTATTTAAATATTAAACTCTTTTTTAATATATTTTTTCTATGTATTGAATGAAATTGGTTTACTGTCAGGTTTTCATATTTCACAATGCTCTAAAATTCGGTGACATCTGAGGCGAAGATTCATTGAAGGAATACAAATTTCAGGTTAATGTAGGCTGACAATTTATGTCAAATTTATGAATAATTTCACCAGTTTCATTGTTTCCTACTGATGTTATGAGATAATTATATTGATTTTATGGATGAAACTAATGTTTATTACACGAATTCCATTTCTATTATTGTGATTGTCTATAATTGAAACATTTTTTATTGAGTTACAAAACAAATTGGCAATGCATTTATTATTATAGCAGTCATCACCACTTTTTAAAATGTTATAAGCACAACATATAAAAGTGCAAAAAGAATTATATTTTGACTGTAGAATTAAATTAAGGTTCATCGAATTCATTTTAAGTTGAGTTACGTATTTCTAGAAGGATCGGAAATAATTTATATATATATATATATATATATATATATATATATTATAAATTCCACAAATATATTTAGACATTTGTGAAACTGTTTTCAGTTCATAATATACATGTATATAAATTAAATGAAAATCTGATCCGATGAATCAAATTAAGCAGCTCAAAAAATAATTAAAATAATAAATAAATAACATTAAATATAATAAAAATATAAAAATTATGGAAAATAATCAAGCAAAAATATTTAATATATTTGACCATTATGTTTACATTTAAAATTTATTCTGCAAGAAGGGTGTGTACCAGTTTACTTACACTTACACTAATATGTAACTGAAGCATTTTGCTCAATTTTACAAAAGAAATACTACAATTCATACGATATTTTTTACTGAGTAATTTTAGACGAATGTGTGGTGTAATCGTTATTTTATTATATTAAAATGATGCAATCACGAAATGATGCTAATACCAATCTTACCAACCTACTAATTTATATTTTATTATAAAAAGATTATTTTAGACAGATAACAGATACGATTATATGACATGAATAGAAAACAAACTTAAACATGACATTGATGGGGATTTAGTTTTTTAAGATAAAGTTGTATAAATATAAGTTATAATGTAAATCGAATAAAAAATATATATATACATATATTAAACAATAAATATCTTATGTTATTTAAAAACGCGGTTCTGTGGGTTTTGTTAAGGAAACAGTAATTACTTTTAAATTTTAACTTTATTTTATGAATTTATTACATTTTGTTAGTTAAATAAAAATAGGCAATTTTAAAATTCGTATTGAATAATCTATATAATAAGTATTGTAAGATAGTTTGCTTTTAAAATATCAAAATTAAAACAATTTTTTTTCGTTTTTAAATAAGTTAATAAAAATAATATTAAATTAGCTGATTATCATGTGATTAGTTAATGTCATGTTTCTCCTAAATTAAAGACTTATTTAAGAAACCTTTTATAATGCTATAGCTACGGAGAATTTCCCTAAATTTTCATCTGTAATTTTTTATTAACAATTCAGAATATTAATAACGAACAGTTTTCTAATGTCAGTTTCATATATGTAAAATTAAACCTATTAGTCTTTTTTGATAATAATAAGCCTATATAGTAAAAAGAGAAATAATTGTATAAAAATATATAGACGGTTTTAAATAATTTAATAAAAGTTAAGTTTTCATGTTAATACTTTTAGTATGAGACCCATTCACTTATTTTTATTAATATGAATAAAGAACATATATACATACATATACTGAAAACCTCTTGTAAACCTCAAATTTCTCTCAAATCTTGATAATTACTTTAACGGTCCCTTGTCCATTCTTAATTTACTTACTCTAGGGATTGTAAATGAAAAATATTGAGGAAATGAATCCTTGTTTCTTATAATAAAAATGACAAAACATCAAGCTAACAGATAAGCGACTCTGTACAGAATTAGATTCGTTTATCACGATTTCTCTTTTTCAATATTAATGTCGTTACAAAAGTAAATGGAACAAATTGTAACAATCTCTTAATTTCTGTTTTTTATTGTAGCTAAGTTTTCTTATACACAATGAATTAAAACATATTTTATGAGTGACAGTATTTCCCAGTTTTCTTTAAGGCATTAGTAATAAAATTAATATTTTTGAGCTGAACTTTTTATTGTTAAAATGTGAAATTGAAATTAACGAATGTCAGAGACTATGTATCATATATTCATAAAGATGCTAATACTCATTTAGAATGACATTTAGTTAATAAGACTGGAATCAATTTGATTAAAAATTGTACGTTGTAATCTTCTCAAAGTTTATGTAATCATACTTTTCAACGTAATCAGGAATATCATGTTACAGGAAATCTACAAATGTTAAAAAAATTAAAAATAAAGTTTAAAACTTAAAATATAATGTCGGCCATTAACACTAATTCGTTGTTTATATTAATAATATTAATAATGATTGTTTATATTACGTTCAAAAACATCTGCTTTTGTTATTAATAATAAACATTATTTTATGATTAAGCGTACTTTTAAATTTTATATGACCGGATTTTAAAGAAATGGTGTAATTAACCGACAAATCAATGTTATTTAATTGTAAAAAAACATAGATGACTAAAAAATAATATTATATTTAAGTGTTTATTACTCAATACTTTCATTATATTAATGAAATATACATAACAAGAATACTATTTATTAGTATACATATATAAGTAAATATATAAAATCCAGTCAATATTAAATGAGACATTTAACAAAATTTAAAATTTTGTCGAATGACTAAATATGATTTTAATATTTGTGTGTAGTTTTAAACCTGTATTATTGTTTAAATATTATTTTTAATTTATCTATTAAAAGTAATTATTCGTGTGTTCTATCGGTGTGAAAATATAAATATAATAGTAAAGAAATATATAATATTAAAATATAAAACAATATATCATTTTTAATTTTTAATTGGTAACACAACAAAAACACAAAACATAATCCATATTTTTAAATATAGGTCTATTTAATAGTTACGTTAATAGTAGTTACGCTGAATATCGTTCAATAGTTTAATAGTAATAGTTTCAATAATAGTTTTGTTCAAAATATAAATTGATTTAAGCCTAAATAATAAATCAATAAATAGATAACATATACTAAGCTTTTCTATAATGCCTTGCGCATCGAATTTTCATGAGTGGATCTTGGATTCTTTATTATGCGGAACCGTTACCGTATTTTAAGTTTAATCAATGTCTTTTGTGTCACGTTATCTTATTTTTATCGAGTAGTTTATTCATAATTATCGTTAAAAAATAAAATGACAATATTATATGTATACATCTGTATACACATAATATTGTCATTTTATTTTAAGAGAAAATTTAAGATTCGCAAGAGTAATTTCATAGAATGTCTGTATTTGTTTTTTTTAAATTAGTTTAATACTAATTAGTACATGTATTTCTTTACATGTATTTATAAAAAATATTTTTGTTGTTCGTCTGATTTAATCATTTTGTACAAATAACTTTTGAGTTTTGATAGTTTAATAGCGGCCCTGTTTCATATAAAATATATTTATGACACTCGAATTGTCTTATTGGAGTTTAATTACTATATTATTAAGCAATTAAAATTGGTTTTAAAATTATGTATTGTTATCAATTAATGAATAATAATAACTACATACATGTTATATATTATCTTATTAATATTATAGTAATTTAATATTATTGTTTTCTATTAAATTGATTTTTTTAGTACCCATTACATGTTTCTTAAAAGCTTCCTATAAATCATAAAGTAAAAAAATAGGAACAAATATATTGTAGTATATACTCATTCATATAATATATCCGTTACTAAATAAGTATACTGTTTTTATTTAATAATACTAATAATTCTAATTCAAATTGTTATTTTAAATTAATTTTTTAAAGCAGTAGAAAATAATAGTTAAATTATAAGGCATTATCATGATATACAATATGTTCCTTTTATTTTTCTCGTATTTTAAAATACTATGTACGTAGAACGTGTACTAGAACGTGTGGTATTGTTATATTTTATTAAAAATACACATAGAAAAATAATACGAAAAGTGGATACAAATCTAATCAATAAAATAATTTATAAAAAGTATAAAAGCAATAGATAGATCAATGAAATCTTTTAAATCCATACCGTTGTCTCTTACAACAACCAAAAGTTGACAGTATATTATACAGAGTTCACCAAATATCACAGTTACAAGTGTGGAAAATCATCCAACATTTTGTTGTGGTCTCTATGTAATACAGTTTTTTTTCTTGCAGTTATGCCGTCATGTATAATAGACATTGAGTATGTGCTGCATTTTTCTTGCTTAGCTGAAATAAGAACTCATAACTTTCTCCTGCAGAATGTATACTTATAGAAGACCATACTATAAACTTCACGTTTGTATTCTTTTAAATCCAATACGTAGAGATCACCTAGTTTTTCAACACAACGAATTTAGAGATATCAATGTGCTCTTTTAAAATTTGTAAAACAAATTAAATAAATATTTAACATGATTTAAAAGGAGGTTTCTTTTATAAAGCGACAATGGTCTGCAGAGATCTCAAGATACCCACGGTATGAGACACATTTCACACCTGCTTTAAATTTTCCAAAGTTTGCATAGATGTTCCGATTAGTCCACTTGCGCCATTTTGTTTTTATTTAATAACTTCTTCAGCAAAAAACTATTTAAATTTGATATTTCAGATTTGAATAGCCCTGAACTATTATGAAAATTTAACAATAGAGAATGCTAACGGTATCGGGATTGTGTTGTTGCAAAGCAACAGAGAAAATGACACACCTACTTCAAATGCCGTCAACCGATACAAACATGTTTTGTCATATTTTCAGTGGGTTGTTAGCATATATAATTTATAATGGAATCTAAGCATGTTCGTCGTGAAAGCTACCTTAATTTATGTATAGGTGTTTCATATATTCAATTATTTTAAAGTATAATTTCTTATTTTCTTATTTTCTTATGAGGCATTTTTTAGATATAAATTATTTATGTTAAAGTTAGAGAATTGTAGTCGGGAATCGTGGTTGAAGTTATGTTATTATCAATGCTGATATTTTAGTTATATACAGAATAATGTTAGCAAAAAATATATTTATAATCATCTTCTTGCTGCACATGTAGCTATTTTCATAATTATAATTTTAGTGTCTTACAATATAATTTTAGATAAATAATATCTACATGGTTGTGTCACTTGTAGCTATTCCTATAATTTGTATTTATTTTAACTTTAATAAAATAATAACCGTCCAAATAATATTTCATATATGATTATAATTTGATAACCTTTAATTATATCCATACAATAAATAAATAATAACTAATAAATCAATTACCAATTTCATCCATTTTCAATACTTTTCCAGAATATGTATAAGTAGTGCTCAACAAAGTTAAAAACCAACGTTTTCCAAATAATTATTCGAAGTATAAAATGTTCAATATCGCGGAAAGTGTACAAGCAACGACAAAAATAACACATTACTTTCAAACTTGTCCAACTGTGGATGCCAAACTGAATATCAAAAAGAATGTGTGAAAGTATATTCATTGTGTAAAAACATTTTTAATTTGAAAAGACGATAGAACAGATTTCGAAAACATATATTTTGCAAAAATATGCGACAAAGTGCGTTTATTTCAATAATTGATCTATGGTATTTTTGCATTCAAGTCGATTGTCACTTTAGCGTTTCATGGATGGGTTCTAATCCTTATTCAGTGTGATTAATCATTTTCCATAATTTTAAAGAAATGCAAACAATTTCATATGATTATTTTAATTACATGAACATATAACACATAATATGCATAAAGTATTACAAATATCCCAATAAGAACAATAAGAAAGATTTAAAATATGTAATAATTTCATATGCTAAGTAATTGCGTACAAAATCGTAAATAGAGCGTTTAAATAAGATTGATGGGATTATCCATAAAAAAGTTCTCCATCAGCTGACACACATGGCAGAATACATTTAGGAAAATCACCGAATATTTTTCTGAACATTTCAAGTGAAATTAAAGTGAAATGCTTTATTTCCTTCTCCATTTTTTACCCCAAATCTGCTAATAAGAAGAAAATTATTTTTGAAGGTTGATAAACATAATTACGAAGATAGACTAAAACAAGTAATCACATCAGTCAAGTCTGGTCACCTGACAATTTCTCATGTTAGTGGAAGTATGGTATCATCTTTAGACTGCGCAATAAAATGATGATCCATCCATCTTGTTAAAAAAAGAAGTTTATTATGTTGGTTGAAGGATGGGCATCATCTTTGGATTGCGTAATGACACGATTATCCATCCATCTTGTTCAAAGAGCCGTTTCTAATGTTGGTTGAAGTATGGTATCATATTTTCAACAAGCTAACGATTATACCGATCACCATTCATTGTTATTTAGGCTGAAGTCAAAGTAGAGCACACCACAGTATCCAATACATGTTCAGACAATTAAAAAAAAGAGACACATAGTTGACATTATGTTTGTTTATATTTCCATTTAAATTAAAAATACAGTCATCAGAAAATTTTATTTTACGAATGAATGATGAATCGCGTTGCAATTTACCTGACGTATAGTCTACAAAACTGTTCTCGCATTCCTTCCTTATGCTTGTATACTTCCAAAAATGAATAAAGCAATACTAACAACTCACTTACTAAGTCCACTGTCTCAAAGTGGTACTCCTGGATCCCGTAATTGCAAATAATCTTACAAAATGCTGTGGTCATAGTGCCTTTCATAGATTTTTCATTGTTTTGGATCCTTTTTTATATTATCAGTATACTTATTGATCCCTCAATTAATTTTTTTTTTTTTCAGTTAATTTTGCAACTTGCTTATTTGCAACTCTTTCAGTTATTATTAATTGTTTTTTTGACCTTATAAGCCTGTGCCAAAATAAAATAATTGTTGCTTATATTCAAAGGATCTTGTGTATTTACAGTTTTCTGTGTTTCTATAGACTTTTTCTATTTTGCATTTTTAGATAATCTGTTTTAAAATATTTTCAATCTGAATTACTCTTTGAATTCATTAACATTTAAAAATTGTATACTCTATGTTTTACATTTTATTTTTTAATTATTTTACATTAAATGATGTCCAATACATTTAAACATGCCTAAAATTTGGCAATTCTATCCTAATTTTATATTACTCATTTTATTTTACTTTTTTTCTTTTTAATTTTATCAAATTTATTCATTCCATTCTAATTAATATTGTTATATTTCCAGTATTACAATCGGTCAAAAAGTTACTTTCTTGTAAGCCCAATAATTTTACATATTGGCAAACCGGAATACTTAGATGTTCAATTTAAAATTTTCAATTATATTAACTAAATATTTATTTAAACTAGCTTAATTGACATTTTTATTATAAAAAAGGTTGATAGTTTTATAAATATTCAATTTAGTTAAATGGTATAGACCATATATAATCGTTAAAATAAGTCATGAAACATTTTGAATACATCTTGAATACACATTTCAAATATATATATTTAAAAAAAATTAATTTAATAAAACATTATTTTGAAAATATATATATGCATCAGATTTATATAACTTTTTATTATTGGTATTATTATCAATATTTGAAATATTCCTATTTTAATCGTTCCTATTAATCGTCGAAGCTGCACTAACAGCTTTTTTGAAAATCCCTCGTGAGACATATTTTAAGATTATTCATACACTATCTGAATCATTCAGAAATTAACTGAATAGGAGTAATTCTGAAGCTTAGAAGCAATTTTAAAATTACATCGCTTAGTAGAAAAATTAATATAATTAAAAATTGATTTTTAATATGAGGCATTATTTTTTATTTCTGATGTATTTTTGTGCCAGTTTCATGTCTCTAAATTTAGAGAGTTTGATGCTCACTATTGAATGGTGCTTAAACATGTTTCTACTAAAATCTGCTCTTGTAAAATTATAGATCGATCATCCCTCCAATAGTGAAACAATCATACTGAAATGAAATATTTTAAGTTTGAAAATTATTCAGAGACGTAGTTAAGATTGGATAAAACTAACTCAGAATACTTTTTTATAATATTGTTTTTATTATTTAAGAATTTAAACTATAACACTTTCTATCTAGAATACTGAAGTATTACTTAAGAAAATAAATGTTTCTATATATTATTTATTATTATTTATTTTTATTTTATTATTTTATTTATTATATATATTTATAAAATTATTAATAATAAAATAATTCAAAATTAATATTGATATTGATATAGCATAACTGACAAAAAAATACACAATCAAACTTGTCACATAAGCAGCTCATGATAATCGAAATTTAGTATTAGATATTTTTAGTTGTTCATAATTTTAACAAAAATTTGAATTAAATTTCTGTGTTGAACAATATAAATGTTTGCATATTTGGTAGTCTTTAGTAAATTTTAATATTTGTTGTGTTACAAATAATATTTTCAAATAAGTTGATAATACTGACATTCAAAAAAAGTGATTGAGTTGTTAAATGTCATATATGATTGAAATAATAATATTCTTTTGTGAATGGATTAAACCTTATAAAATAATAATTACAATTAATTCAATTACATAGTTTATTTAAATTATCTAACATAAATATACAATCATACATATATAAAATACATACATACATACAATACAATACATGCATACATGTACATAAATACATTCATACATATATGTAAATAAATTCATGCATGAAATATAATTCTTTTTTCACAATTATGACTATTAGAAATAGGCTATCCGGAAGCCTGATTTTTGATTTAGGAGAATGGGTTTCCCTTATTCTGTCAATGGTTTAAAAATTAGTATATTAAATATACAAACAAATAATACTAATAGAAATTTCTATAAATTTAAAACCAGTTAGAATATTTATATTTAAATTATTTTAAAACAATATACTAATTTATTGAACCACAATAAAACCATAATAATTAAAACTATATTTATACCTTAATCCGTAAGAGTATTAATTGTATACATTTCTGGTTTAATAGTTTACAAAGAATACACATTTATTCTTTGATATATTATTCTTATGTTTAATTATTTGATAAAACTTATCATACATTATTGAATATCTTTTATATCAAAGGCCACTTTTGTATAATATGGATGTTAATCGGATACATTCGATGTTGAATTTTGCAATGGACCATTTTTTAAATAATATTGGCTAAAGAACACATTTGCGGTCAAATAGAACAAAAAAATAAATAAAAAAACACTGACTAAATAAAAAAATAAAATAGAATAAAAGTTTATTTTTATGAAAATGTAAACACAGATAAATAATCGATAATTCCACGTTGATAATTGAATGAATGCAACTTTGAAAAAAGTGTAACTAATTAATTATTATATCAGTTTCATACTTGAGTTAGTTTATACATTACCTTTGCAAAATATATTCTGGGTATATTTGCAAAATTGTGCAAAATCAATACATCTTGTGCCGTAATTATTAATGTCTAAACACATGTGCATTTAATTTTGTTCATACTAATCCATTATTAAGATTAATACATAGACATATATATTTAATTTACAGTTATACAGTTAAGCAATTATACAGTTATACTACAAAAAGGTGATTTATAAAAATTTTGAAAATTTTGAAAATATTTTTGTGTATACAACAATAATAAACATTAGTTACAATATGTTGTTACAATTAGTAAAATATGTTACAACTACATACTTCTTACAAACGTCCATACAAATAACAAACTTGTTAAAATACTGCTAATGATTATACTAATAATTACTAATAAATACGATACTTGTACAATTAACTTTTGAGCCATGATATTTCATAATAATTGTTGAATAAATTTTAATTCGAATTACTGTGATTCTAAGATCCTGATATATTATATCCAATAACATATTTAATTAATTTTTCTATATAGCGTTATCACGTTATAATGTGTACTTGAATAATATTTTACAACTCTGCATCATAAATTGTACAACTATGTATGTTGTCCTATATATGTTCACATCAAAGCGTTTTTTACTCTCAAGAACTCCTTTTTTATTAAACATACCGTATGTTTATATCGTATTACTATTTACTTTTTCAGACTTTGTGAACAACTATTTACAAGGTAAATCAACATGTTTTAGATAAAATTCTATTTAAAAAAAATTAAGATCATAACTATTACGAATGAAGCTTTTAAAGTTCGTAGAGTAAATTATTATTTAACAACAAGGCCAAATGGCCTAGTCAAACATAATATATCCATCTACTTCAGTCACGATTAGATATGCGTATGATCCAAAGATCCTCACTGCGTTCCACTCTAACAGTGTACACAATCTGTTCTCATACTTATAGACTATAGTAAACGTGAGGTTCGTTTAGGAAAAGGTTCAAATACTGACAATACAGATATTTGCGAAGTTCACGGCATTTTGTTTTTGAAGTTAAGAAGCAATGTAGTAACAGTTGTACCTTGGCTACTTATTATACTGTTGTTGTATTTTCTTCTTAAAAATTATACATACAAAGAGTCTTTACATGAATATAATTTGTAAAGAAGATCCGGAACTTTTTTCCTAGTTGATTAGAACCAAGCATGGAACAACGAATAACTTTTTCTCTAAGCTTGAGGGAGTGATAGAAAAAAAATTCTGCTTTGCAGAGTTAAAATAAGTTTGATAGTGTCCACAGATTTGTATAATGTATTAGGTATGTTTATAAAAAAAATTAAACTCCGTTATTCCTGAAGCTGCCTATATGGGCATGCAGAATGACCTATTGTATATAAAGGGAGAATTTCTAGGAACCAACCCGATACTGAAACCTCACACACCTGCACATTTACTATATATAAATATCCATACTTTCACTATAGGCTATATGTTTTTTTCAAATCAACATCGAGTATTGATTTTTTAGATTATATGACTATAGTTAATGTCATTTTCAATTAATTCAAGAATATAGCTGAGTTCGATCTTGTCCATCGAAAAAGTATCAGAAGAATACTATTGGTAATAATCGATAATTCAATTACACCTACTAATTTTTTTATACAGTACACTGTAACCAAATAATTAAAGATATAACCAGAATCATTAAAAAATGATGTAAGGTATAATATTGATAGATCAATCGTTCAAGTACACATACTGATTTTTCATAATATGAAGGACTGCAGCCATTCAATGTCTCATCAGGTTGATTTTAACGCGAATTATGATAAACTCTAGCATAGATAGTATTCCTGTGACCATTTTTCGTAAGTTTTATAATATTAATTATCTATACCATATTGGATATTAACGATTTTTTTTTTAAACAGATCAATTGTGTTTGAAAATTAAGTTATGTTATCTAAAATAATAAGTTATTACTTTATGTTTTAAGTTATTATAATATGTTGTGTGTAACGTTATAATACTGTACCAAGTGTATTGTACATCAATGGTTGTTTCATTCGTTATAAAAATGACTTACTGGGAATGTGGGAATGATTACTTTGTCTTGATAGCAGATGTCAATTATAGTATCCGGTTAATACATGTTTGTCTTCTTTTTAGTCTAGGATTAATAGTTACTCAACTGTTTAAATGACTGCGTTCATAAAGTTATACTTTTGCTAAAAGTTAAAAAAGAAATCATTCGCTTTCGTCAAATTTATATTGAATAATTTCTAAAGACTGTTAACTTTTTTAAATTCCAGGAATATATATATAATATAATCACTCGGTAAATCCCTAATCTGTGATTTATGGTATCATTATATGATACATTTGTTTATTTAATCACATTTAACATAAAAAAATATAATTACTTTTTCAACAATTATTTAACACAACATTGTTCTACTCTGTTATTTTTAATATTGCTTCTGATATCCAGTTCTGAATTTTCTTATTATTATCTATGACCCTTATCTATGTCCCTTATCTATGACCCTTATCTATGTCCCTTATCTATGTCCCTTATCTATATGTCCCTTATCTATGTCCCCTATAATATAACGAGTATGTTATTCTATACTACTCTATATTACTCATACAAATTATCATTATAGTACCTGAATTATAGTACCTGAATTTCTTTGTTGGTATTAATATTCAAAATATAAACTCTTAGTTACTTTATTAGTGCCATTTTTCCTAATATTATTCGAAAATATAAAACAAAGTGCTAATATATATATATATATATTATTGAAAACATAGAGCAAAATAAATTATACATGTTGTTTAAATAATCATTTGAATTCTTTTTATCTTTAAATCATCGGGCTTCCCCTTTATCATTTTACACATCAATTAATGTCTAATTGACATTCGATTTTTTATATTAAATTTTTTTTTACTTTTTATTTATGTTACTATGACGTCAATAATTATAGAACTCTCTATCTAAATCGAATGATTATATTTGTATATTAAAATTTTAAAAAAGTGAATATTTTTTTACCGTTTGTATTTGGATTCCATTTGTACGATTAACCAAAGTTCTTTGTAGATTTTTTATCAAACAACAATATTTTATTTTATATTATATTATCCATGTGTAACTATAAAACTAAATGGTAAATAATTTTTTTTAAATCAATTATAGAATTTAGAATATATTTATGAACTAATATTTAGATCACTCGCTATACTAACATAATCTTGATGATATTATTTCTTAAATGTCAAAAATGCTGAATATTAAACATAATGAGTTTATTTTTATTAAGAATAATTTCGATATTTATCAAAAATAGTGCAATGTTTGATATCTATTGATTTAATTTTACATTTCATTACCACCTACAAACAGTGACACGTACCGCTATGGGTAATGTTAATTTTCTTTAATTATTACATAATTTAGCATAACTATTTTGTAGTTACTTTTAACTTGTTTATTTTAAATATCTGCTACCTAATTAATTATGACAAACATACAATATGTATTAGGCTACTACTTAACAAAATAATAGGTTAATCATTATCTTTTAAATAATTGAATTTATAGTGTATGATATGTTTGAACTGGTTACACATGTATTGCATAAGTGTATAGCATAAGAACATTGATTTAAATGCAGCCATAAGATGTTTTTAACTAAAAAAATTTAAAGTTGCGCAAACATACAATTAAGAAAAGTATTATATGAATAGAACAACACTCACAAATATCTAGCTATGTATATTTTTAAACATATCAGATGATTTTCCATAATAACTTATAAAATTACCATAAAACTTCAACAGCAATCAAATTGTCAATATCCATCTTAAAAGAAACTATTGAAGGGGAAAGTTAAATCTGTTCTTCGTGTCCCTACTTATATCACTCATTCGTTGAAAACGAATCAGATTATATCTGCACATACGAGACTATACCATGTTTTCCAAAAATAGAATCAAAGAGTATAAATAGACACGGATTTACAAGTATTGTGACGTGCGTGCTAATTAAATTACATGATATGCATGATATTATATTTTACACCCTATCGCGTGTAGTAAGGGAGCAGTATTCAAGGCATGTTATACAATATATACTGTGCGTGTTATATAAACGGATAATAAACTGTCGAATTTAAATAAATACATATATTTTATAAACGGATATAAATAAACTAAGCAACTATCAAAATAATAATTAACAAAATTACCTTATACATAAATAATTCAATTAAACGCAAATTACACTATTTATATATATATATATATTTATCATTATATATATTAATGACACGGAATTCCTTTTATATAGCTTTAGCCTTCAGAATACAAAAATATAACCGTGTTTTTTAATTGAAAACTATTTGATTCACAATGTTGTAAATATGCGTAATGTAGGTTATTTATTACTGCGATATATTATTTATATATATATACTTTGTAAATATGTAGTTTCCCACTGTTTCCACACACCAGTGAGGAATCATAGTTTATTGATGTGTGTGGTATAAAATACAGCCATTGTCATCATTGTTTCAGCAGAAATGATATATTTCATAATCCTTCTGTATGCATGACACGGTACATGATTTGCATTTTGCATGTCATGAGTTACCAGTTTATAGTGATATAATTGAATACCACTGGAGCTAAATAACAATATTGTCCTTTGATTAAATGAATCTATCGCCATTTCACCTTCTGGAAAGCCACCAAAAATATAGCCTTCATGTGCTACTCCTAAGGTATGCATAATTTCACATCAAACATTATTTTGTATAGTTCGTAATAAATATAGAGAACATTATTTTTCTCAATTGTATTTGCAAAATGCAATACTTACTAATTGGTAGCGGGGTGTTTATCTTGAATTTCTGTATCTTTTGCTTTTTCCATTTGTTTAAGTAGTTTTGATTTTTTTTAATTTAGTTTCTTTTTAGACTAATTTACTTATATAATGTAGTTGATATTGAAAGACAACTTATTTTAAAATATACAACATTTTATAATTTTATAACCAAAGTTTAAAACTTTACATAAAAGTGTTTATACATATCTGGTGTCAAACCAGCAAAACTTAAATTTCATTTATTTTTAAATATATGAAATCATAATATATCATGTTTTATAATATATTGCACTCAGTATTTACCATTAAATATTATTTAATATGCAAGCCTAACATAAATTGTACTATAACTAAATGAGTTAATATTTTTTTATATTTATACTTTAAACATCGGTGGTGTTTATCGAATATACATATCGAATAACAACATATTTTTACAAAAAAAATTAAACTAGATTAGATTTTTACATTAATTTAATGGTTTCTAATTTCACTAATTTCATTGACGTAGTAGTCAAGTCTTCATCTAAAGAGGTGGGTTAGAAAATTGTTGAAATGCGACTCAACGGTGTTGAATAAATATTGTAAAACAAAACAAAATTGAATAAAAAATGCAACATCGAAATTTTCGTATAAAAGAAAGTTTTTGTTGAGAAATACTTTATTAGCAAGTTAGGCTAAGCCAACTTTTGTTAATAAAAATCAATTATAATGATGCAGTTTAGTAGAAATCAGCCTCACTTAACAACAATTTGTTTCTTGCAAAATACTTCATGCTAAAATTCATATTATGCTGAAAGTCAAAACATATACTATGCTTATGTGGGTGAGGGGAGATGAGTTATAAGTTAGCTACGCCAGTGCTGTTCTATTATGTTTTTTTCTATATTTAGTTTTGTAAACTGTTATTATAGTTTCTCTTATTTCCTCTTTGAATTAAAAACCAATTCACGTATATATAAAAAAAAACTATAAAAAAGTAAATATACTTTTATTTTTTATCATAAAACCTATAAAATATCAGTTTTGTGTATGTCATTAATAACTATTACATTTTTTGAAAACGATATTATTTACTTGTTCTACTTTCATTCTTTAAATAGAATATGTTTTATAATTGAAATCATATTTGCCAGACTATACTTGTAGCAATAATCTGTCATTAAAAAAAGTGTGATATATCATTCATTACGCGTTGTGTTTGTAAATTATTGCCAGTTCTTAATAATTTACAGTTTAATTAAAAGATACACTCAATAAATGCAATAAATGTGAAATATAAAATATATAATAAAAAGTAACATTTATACAGAACAATGAAAAAGGGAACACAAACCTTCATATGTATTACTAATAAAAACTAGAGGCATTAAACATATAATGGATTACTCAGAATTTAATTCATAAGAATAAACAAAGTAACACATAAAAAAGTTTTTATCATAATTTCTAAGAAAACCACTTCATCGCCAAAATTCACATCATTTTTTATGTTTATGGTGACTAATATAGAGCAAAAATTTCTACAAAACAAATTTAAAATAATTTTTTTTGTTGTTGTAAATACAAGTTTCTCAAATGTTTTTATGTGTTTATGAGTATTCCAATAATTTCGTGAATGTTAATTTTTTGTATACCTTATTTTTAATGTATAACTTATTATTTAATGTAGTAAAGAGACTTGTTGATAACTAAAACTGAAAAAGTACACCGACTATATAGATAAGTATTATTGTTAACTTTGGAGATTTCATAACCTCAAACAAACTATCCTTAGGTGGGATTGTGATTAACACTCAATTTTCATGTTTTATATTGCTTAATCCACATGTTAGGCAGGTTTTATAAGTTCTGATCACATCAAAAATAGACCCTAAATGTTTTTTTGTATAACTTATACATTAGCAGGGTCAATATATGAAACATATGGTTTAACCCCAAAAAAATTCCTACAAAAGGTTTTTTAACGGTTTTTGGTAGTATTTAT
>JAUZND010021473.1:0-25379 GCA_034780555.1 Coelogynopora nodosa | reverse complement strand
TTTATCGTAAATTATATCCATTTAACTTGAGTATTAAAATTATTTATTAAAATAACCAGCAATTTAAAATAATACTCGAATAACATTTATACTACTTATAGATTATTTGTATAAGTAGTATAATTATAAACATGTATCAACAAATATTGATCTTGTGATGTGGAATCAGATGCAAAAAAAATCAAGTCAATCGGTTGCAATGAACAAAAGTTATAGTATTTATTGGTGAATATATAGCATATTTGATTATTTTTCTAGCCTATACTTTTCCTAACTGGAGTTTATGACGTAATCAGGTCATAAAAATAATACCAATCGATTAATTTTTTTGAAAATTAAAATCACTTAACAAGTCTTTAGGAGGTATCTGAATACCAAATTTCAGCTTAATCGGATGATAGGAAGTTTGGTTTTCCCCCCCTCCACGTAGCAAACCCCACAAAGTATGTCCACGTAAGAAGGGCTAAGAATATTCAACTGCGCGGGGGTCAACTTGAGGTTAAATCCCCTCCAACGGCCCCTGCTTACCTGGGACTGGTGCATCTCCTGATAGTCGTTGGGTTTGACACTGATCCCATTTGCTCGCAGCACCCCGCGGGTGTCGTGCTGCAGGTTGTTGAGCTTCCTACCGGCGGCGGAACCTAGCTTGCCGTCTTCCAGGCGAAGGCGGCGGTCGGTATGACGCCACCACCGGCGGCACTTCTCGGGCCTCAGGCAGAGCACGAGGAGCACGGAGGTCAGTGCGAGGACGGCCACCAGAAGGAGGGAGATCAAGGCGATGAGGAGGCCTGAATTGTGGCAGCTCTTCTGTTCAGACTCTCCGTGTGAGGCTTCTGCTATCGGAAACTTGTTGAAATCGTAGAACTTGGCTGTTGTGAGAATTGGGAACGAATGTTGTTCGGTTACGGTATATACGCAAGCAATAGATTAGTTATGGTGTTACTATACCGTACGAAGAGTATCAAATCAATTATAACAAATTATGGCTCTTCTTTAGTTTCTCCCCCACATTTGTAAAAATCAAAATTATTAGGTAAATAATATATTTATAAATTATAATTAAACAATATTTAACACGATCATAATCTACATAAATTAATAAGTCAAAAGATATTTACAAGGGGTTATGGGCACTTATGTCATTTAATACAACATCAAACAAATCAAGATAACATTTTGTATAAGCTATTAATCGGTAATAGTTAGTTTTATAACTCAGTGGAAAGTGAATTTTTTTGAAATTGTCAGTAGCCAATAAAAAGTCAACCATATCGATCTATAGGTTATGGTCTTGTTTAATATTGTTTAATTATAATAAATAATCAATTATATTACTTTTTCTAAATATGTCAAATACAATTGACGATAAACATATGGTTTTTAATTCATAGTTTTTTAAGTAAATTAATTAATTAGGCCTATGTAACAAATATAAACAAATAACAAAATATAGCTATATATATAATAATACAAAATAATCAGTGAAATTCATTAAATACAGTCTTTATATCAGCTATTTATTCTATTTTCTCCAAAGATGTAGCAAAATATTTTATATTACTGTATTTCAAAACTAAAAAATAAATAACAAACATTAGGCCCTAACAACTATATATTTAAAGTACTTTTTTGTAATTAAATGCGCATATCTTTTACCTTTTAACTAACAAAATACGTTTTTATTTAGAAGCGAAAGAAACGGACTGTTTCATGAGTGCCAAATTGCAGTTTTTATCTAGATCTTAAGATACCTCAGTCAAGTTAATTCAAGTTTCTAATATATTCTTTTTTGATGACATAACTGATATTAAATTCATTTGAAGAATGTGTATGAGCAATGCAGGATTATTTTGGTTTTGAAAAATAATGCGCGATCTTTGCTTTACTTATTGTTAAGTTTTAAATTATCCGTTTCAAACCAACTATCTTCTGGATTATGCCAATTATATTATTCAATTACCTCATTTATACCAATTAACAAGATATTTTGTACCGTTTATCGAATTCAGAAGGACATCCATTTCCCAGTGTAGATGTTACTGAGCTAGGTGTTACTAAGAAAAACTACCAACATTACAATCACGGGACTATGCAACCAGCTACCTCTATTGTTCCAATAAATCCTGCCACCGATAGATTAAATCAGTTTTATTGAACACTATTTACAGCTGCAAACACCTGTTCTGCTATAGTCAAGACAACCGGTAAACAATCTGACATCATCAGTCAATTGTCACGTATTGGTTATATATAATAGCATATCATTATTACCTTAAGTACTATAACTATTAACTTATATATTGAACGGGCTGAAACAAGATGAAACCTGCTGGTACTTGACCAGAGGGTGCATCGGGTATATAACAATATATCAAACTCTGTGCGTACAATATATTAAACGTTATAAATTGCAGGTTCAATTGGTTTGTCTGACAGTTATTGGCGGGACCCTCGATGCTGTGTAATTAAGAGTAATACAATCTGAACAAATTAAACAGCCCTTGACTTATCCATAAAGTAAACTAATTGTTAACTAGCGAAAATATAGCATTACAATATACAAAACAGTCGGTTAACTTATAATTATGTCCAAAGAATGAGATGCATTGCAAAGAAAAGACAGTTTCGAATTTATATAATAGTGTTTTTGACATTTCGCTATTTTGTGATACGTATTCATCAAATTATTATTGGCGATTAATTATATATTGAAGTATTGTTATGCGTTATATCTTCATAAAGAATGCATATAACGTATAATTTCATTACACTTATCGAATCATGTTCAAAATCTATAAGTTTGCATCGCTGTCCTCATGTATGATTTTCATATATGGCAAAATTATATTGCCATGGCAGTGTGGGCAGATAGCGTGTCAATTGAATCATACTTTATTTTATTATAAAATTAATCTTTTTTTATCATTTACATATCTTGTTTTAATATTATAAATTGTTTGAAAATGTTTGTAGTTTTTCATGAAGCCGAATATAAATGTCTTCGTTGCATTGGTGTTTATATCTGGCTTGCAGCCATAAGTAAACAAAGATTGCGGACGTCTTATCTACATAATTATCTAAATTGCTGTTTCTGAATTCAAATAGTGAAATAACTCAATTAAGACATGGTGCTCGTAGTAACTTTTACAAGTGATGAACAAAAAAAACAACTAATAAATGAAGAATTAATACAAAAATAATACATTGCGATTCTTTGATGACGTGGATGTTAATGGGTTTTAAATTATACAAATGCAGACAGTATACCGGATTCGTTCACTTTTATCCGAAAACAATTCTATACTTTTTTATACATTTTGAAAAAGGAAGGAACCCTGAAAGTAAGCAATGACAATTTTTATGCAACCTGTAATGTCTTGTTTAACGAATACCAATCGTAACATATTCAAATCAATTTATGGTACAGAATAATTAAAAAATACCTTTTTTGATATTAGACAAAATGGAAATAAAATTGCAACCTAAAGTGAGAATATTGAACTGTGCAAGTATACGCAACCTAAAGTGAGAATATTGAACTGTGCAAGTATACGCAACCTAAAGTGAGAATATTGAACTGTGCAAGTATATGCAAGTATTCAATTGACATGTAATGCTAGTTGCATGGTCCAATATTCTGGTTGCTAATATATCCTAAGATTAGATTTCACCCGTATAGTATCAGAATACAGGTAATGGAACGTAATTCGTGTCGTAAATTTGTGCGGTAATAATATCTCTGAAAATAGAGACATATGTGACAAGATATCCATTTAGCTACTCTTTATGTATACACCATGTATATATATTGTACACTGTAGTTCATGCAATGCTGATTGCAGTTTATTACCAAAATATGATGTTACAACAATAGCGATAATATTTCAAACTTGTTATGTTGAAGTAAAACTAAAAGCTGAAGTGAACTAAAACCAAATAAGGTAGTTTTCATATACATATTAATTATTGATATGTACATTTTTACAAATAATGGAAATGTGGACAGAAGTAAAATTATAGATATGTATTGTATATTTATGGCCTGGCCTACCCAGGATTAGCTGTGCCTTTTACTGTCGATGCAGAGATCTTGCAGTAAAAATTTAATAAGGATATTTGAAGTAGTTTTCTCAGAAAAGGTACATAAAGGTACCTTAGTTTAGCATTACGAAGATAGGCTTTTTTACTCACCTGCACCTCCCCTTAGTCTTAAAAAGATTCAAGCAAACTTCATAACCAGTTTAAAATATATTTAATAACAAGTATTTACAAAATTTTTAACATAATTGTAAATTTATTAACATGTAGCTTGATTTATTCCTTATTACTTACATAAATATGTGTGCAATTTATTAAGATATTTATAAATATTAGGAGATACATTTAAATGGTAAATAACGATTGTATAATTATATATATTATGATGTATATTGTTTTGAAAATAGATCGCATCTAAACATTATAGCCTATTTAACAATAAAATTGTAAATTTATACCTCTTAAATAAATAATTAGCATAGTAGGAATGGTTTGGAAAACTATTCTAAATTTAGCAAGATAGACAGATAGACGTAATTACTTCCTTAAAACCTTTAAAAAAAATTACTTGGTCTGTTTACAATTAAGGTCATTATGTAAGTACTCATACAATATATCAAAGCAAAACGCACAATACTTTAAATACACTCTACTAATGTGTGAGTGTAGATATTAATCAGATGCCAACCTATAAGTGCGTATTTTCTTTAATAGTATGCACATATTAATCATATAGTCACTATTGAATGTTATTTAAAAAAATTAGAATCCTTTTGAAATTGTGAAAATGTAATAACCACTGATTTAAGCATAATACCACATAAGCTAGCTATATAATGGGGATTGTACCATTTACAATACTACAATACTGCGAATAGGACCTATACACATAATAATTAATATAACATTACGAGACAGCAAATCGTGTTTCAATTGTTAGAGTTACACTGCATAATGCAAACTTACTGACATATCATTTCGATAAATAAAAAGTGTTCTGCTTATAACAATTGATACTCCATATTTATTTATTAACGTACTCAGAAATAATGTAGCTAACTGTCTTACTGTACATAAATCCTTAAAACTGGACTAATTTGAAGCCAATTATAGGTTCCGAATATGTTAACTCGGGCGCTTTCACTCAGTAGACGACAGTATTTATATAGCTGACAAGAGTACATCATTGTCAAGAGTATTTATACGCATATACTGAGAAACTGTTTACAACTCGTAAGAAGATTAGTCACCTTTGCGGTTGATATAAACTGAACGAAACCCTTAAATTAGGTCGTCTCAGGTTTTGTGCAAACTTTGTGTATATAGTACCAGTAATTGAATGTCAATCCTGTGGAATTGAATTGAGTCTATGATAGGTGCTAGAATGTAATCAAGTAATGTACATATAGGCTATGCGATGCCTTTCACTTTATACGACGCATTGACCGTATATATGCCAGCGGAACACAGAATGGGTGCAGACTGCATCCAGTATCCACACATAGCCTTACACATACGAGTATTACATAAAAAAGAAAAAAGAATTTAATTTTGTCATTTTTGAAAATTTTATTATAATTTCATTGAAATTGGTTTTATTTTATAATAGAAATTTTATCAAAATAATATATTGTAATATGCGCAATATTGTATTTATTATTTTAAAAAATTGGACATATTAAATTGAAAATACATAATTAATCTATTCTAAACTAATTAATTAATAAACTACTCAATATCATAATGTTAGACACATTATTAGATAGCTTTTGTAAACTAGAAATCATGAAAATAAGCTTTGACCTCGGGTTACAACGGCGGTTTTATTTCTTATTTAAAATGATTAACACACTATGCACATGTTGTATATATATACAATGTCCTCAGCCATATATAGGAGGGATCATTTACGAGGGATCATTTCTAATCAGGTCATAATTTGTGTAAACAATTTATGCACAACACCTACCGAGGCATTTCTTTGAATTGAGACATTCTGAGTCATTCTGACAGAACTATATATTATACCATGCATGATGATTACTTATACATTTAAAGTAAAGTAAAGTAAGTTACAGTGTCTTGTATATTATACAGCTGAAGATTCTGATGTTCTGTTAAAGTTATGTTGTTATGATGTCAGTTAAAAAAATTAACACTTGCCTCACTATTTTCTGAAACTAACACACTGATACACAAAAAGTTACCAAAAACAGCCACTTAAAGTATGTATTAATTTGTAAATATTTCCAGGTATCATCTATCACACTCATATATATACATCGTTGAAAGAACGATGAGTGGTCAGTCTGTCGGCAGATCCAAAGCTATAAAACAAGTTTTATTTACGTAGTCAGACTGGTTTGAAAAATAATAAAAAAGTTAACCGAATTAATACCACATACTATAAGTATAGTAAATAGCGTACGATTATAATATGATTGAAGACACGGGGTCAGTGAGGTACTTGGGCAGTTATATTTAGCAGAAGTTTTCGATCAACCCAGTGTTTACATACAGTCTCAAATGGCTGGCTGGCAGACTGGTACAGTACCTAGCACAGCTGGATTACATTCTTTCCTAGCAGCCTATACAGCTTGGTATGTATAAGTGCTAATTTATTGGAACTGGTGTAGATAGATAGATCCATGGCAATAAATATCAAATAATATCGGACAGGTTTGATAACACCATTGCATTAAAAGTAGTTTTTTTTTTTTGTATAAATTCACGATGGTCCACTTGTATATATATTATAGGGAAAATGTAATCGTGTTGCTAAAAAGATAACAAGAATCAATCTCAAGGAATCTTTAATGTTGTTATGTCTCTTATTGAGGTTATGTGCACATAGGCCTATTCCATTTTTAATATAATTTAGATTACAATATATAGAATGTATTGTATGTTAGTGAAAATAAGTTCAACATAATCATTAGTTTATCTTTTTAAGTTGATAAGTTTATCAATTATTTGTAATAGTTAACAACTAATTAACGGGTATAAGTTTTGTAATTTAATTTAATATATATATTCTTTTATTTAAGTTTTAATTATTATTGCCATTAAAATAAAAATAAAATATTCTATATTAAATTAAATTACAACATATACCCGTTAATTAGTTGTTATCTATTACAAATAATTGATAAACTTATCAACTTAAAAAAATAAACTAATGATTATGTTAAAAAATATATAGAACACCTATTTTAAACCAATTTGTTCAAGAATAGGTAAATCAATAATACACATACATTTAATTAATCAATATTAAATGGCAATTAAAAACAATAATATGATCAATTTTTATACTAGAACAGTATAACAAAATGCAAAGACTAAATATTTGTTGTAAAATTGACGAGTTTCGTTGTTATTAGTTTAGACAGAATATTAATCATTGTATGAATAACAGCCGTTAAAATTTGCATATATGATCTTCAAATGAATAAAAGTAATGACCAACGTAAAATAAACAAACTTCTATATTGGCATGTACCAAGCAACAAATACATCTCGAATAATAACAACAAATACATAATTAATTAAAAACAGTATACAAACTAATAACCATATATTTATTGACTTAATATTTAATTATATCTTTTTAGACAATGATCGATGTTAAAAATATATTTTTTCATTTATTGGCAAAGAGAGGACAGTATATTATAAAGTACAAAGCTGTGCTGTCGATACCTCTGATATCTCAATAGGCTAGCGTTAAAATAACAACCGAACTATACGCAAAAAGAAAGTATGGGGAAGGTCGTACCATAAGTTCATATGAGTTAAGAATGTTCTTATTTCATGAAACGCAAACTCGACAATACCTTTATATATACCTCTAAGTTGACGCATTTTCTTGGCGCATTCCAGCACAGTATCACTACATACAATAACAGTTCAATTCAACCCAAATACAGAGTAGTCGATTGTTATTTGAAGCTGTTCTGATAACATGATCCTGTTTTTGTTATTCTTTTGTTATTCTTAGTCATGGAAATAAACAATCAAGTAGTTTTAAATATATACTTAGTTCATTCTTAACAAACACAAAGGTTCATATGATATATTCACTTATATCTATATTGGGAGGATGAAATGTCGAGGTTGGGGGGTTGAATCTTAGTAGAGCAGTGTTAGAGTAGGCCTTTACCTCATCTCTCTCTGTCAGACAAATATGACGGCGGAGAGTTTAGCAACTATTACAGTAAGTTTGTTTAAAAAGTTGCATATATAATTATCCAATCTTTGGAGAGCCAGAAAACATTTACAAAAAAAAATGTTTAAAAAATTGGGTTTTTAAAAACTATTTACTATTATAATTATAGAAAACTTGATCAGAAACCTATTTTAACATATTGTTTGCGCACTGGATCACAGATATATAACTATAGTCAGTAATGTACACCAGAAAAGGTGACTTATCATGCACTACCCTATGATTTCACATTAACACATATATAACTATAGTCAGTAATGTACACCAGAAAAGGTGTCTTATCATGCACTACCCTATGATTTCACATTAACAGCGTCATCATTATAATAAGTTAGTCTAGAAATTGTCGAATTCATGATCTCTTTCTTCTACGCATTGGGGTGTCTTCACTATAAAGTTCTATACAAAATATGAACACATAAAAAGAGCCAGTGAATCGAGTGAAATGCTATAACTTATATGTAAATATAATCGCTGTCAATTAGACAAATACGATATTCATCAGGTTATAGTTTCACTGAGCAGCGACAGGAAGCTCCAATTTCCTCATCAAGCAGTTGTACCAGTATACAGCAACATTTTCTCATCGACTATAATAAGGTAGGCCACATATGACATAGATAACTTGTTCTGTTACAAGGATGTGTCCATTCAGTGTTACAAACTGTCCTTGTAGAGGAGTCCTGCAGCCTTTGACCTGTCTAAATGTGACTTGTCCTGTCAGTCCCCGAACGTATAGTTGAGTACACTATTGCGAGGTATCATGTACAGAATACAGGTGGCGTGACTGCACGGGTAAGTTAGACTTGGTTACATTGGGCCTATATAGCCTATGTACAGCAGGTAAGACGCAGGTGTAGTCGTCCAGGAGTCCAGGAGTTCCAGAGTATATCAAATGTACCCAACGATACATCACTCACTATGGTCAGTCATGTTCACAAAAGTTGAGATAAATGTCACATTTCGACAAGTACGGGTAGACACAATGCAACTATATTTTGCAATATATCTTTTCTAACTGATTTTTTTGCCTCAAATAATAATAATATCATTATTAATATTACAGGGATATTTCAATAATATAGTAAACTTTATCTATCACTGTAATTTAAATTTTTAGAAGATATACATTAAATATATAATAAAAGATAATACAATTCCAAAACAGAATAAGAATATAACGAAAATGATAGCATGTATATGATAAATGATCATTGAACATGTTAGTGAAAATAAAGGACAAATAAAAGAGCCCACTTTTGAACATTTATCACACATTGAAGTTTTATCTTTAACCAGTAGTTACATTTGACAGGTGATAATATTTTTTAATATCTATGTCAGATCTATACTATATATAGTACTCCCATATTCGGATTGTAGACTTTAATCTGTGCAATGTGAAGAAGATGTCATAACAAATTATAATATTTCATTTTGATGTTCTCATTTATGAATTTTTTAAACTGTATTAACTAAAAACGTATGATTATAATGATTATAAATGCCTTTAGACGCATTTATAGATATAAATCACAAACATTTTCAGCGCTACAAGCTGAGTGAACGCAATGCGAGCTGGCGATTGGTTCATTGCAAACTTCATTTACCCACGTAAAATAAGTTTTATCGCATTTCAAAGTTTTTTTTTCGGAAGACCTGTCTAACTAGTTTATATCTAGGAAATTTAATTAAAATTCTGCGAATACATACAACTGAACAGCGCGTTCTTCGATATGACTGCGTAAGTTATGGACCTGCAATTTGCAACTGTTCAATAATGCTCTTTTTATGAAAAGGTACATAATAAAACACTGGTTCCTATATTGAGATACTATGTTTTATAGCTGCAGCTAGCTGTTTGGTTTATCATGCAAACACTTCTACGGATATATCTAAATATATGATATATTAAATTATTTATTATACTTATCGTTAAGATAAAGCAAGGCATCCGTTTGCTACAGTGTGAATATTGCTAAATAAAATAAATGACTAAAAATTAGACTAATTTGAATACTATGAAATAAATATCAAAGAATTTCACTGAAATAAAGTTGTCCTGCATCAGAAAGTTACAGAACCATAATTTGTATAATTTCATTAGTTCTAACGCATACTACTAGTGACGTTAGAGCTAGTAGTGCAGCAATTAAGGTACTTGTTGAATTTTAATAATTTGATTAACACTGGTTCTACTCAATAGCAACCAGATACCAAATCAGCGGTATCCAGTCTGCCCCATTTAATCAATACATGTTGCATTCGGTTGGATAACAATATATTCCTAGACGTAGACGTAGACGACTTCCTCATTGAAGTTAAACCAGAAGAGCTAAGTGAGACGAACGACCGAGGGATGCAGCGCTTTGATCAGCTGAATCACGCCGCTTGATCGTAAGCCTCCAAATCCCCCAAACTTGATGGAAGGGATTCTTCCCCTCTCGCTTTGTTTTGACCGATACCGAGATAATAATTAGGGTCAGACGGAAGAGTAAATTGATCATCTCCGTGAACGCATTTATTCAACAAACTAACTGATATTATAGCTGTTTCCAAATACTGTTTGGTCAACGATGCATTATTATAGAATACTTTTTAGGGAATTTGATATTTTAAAGTTTTCTTTCGTCGAACAAATTGTACTCTAATTTTAATACAACCACATGTCAGAAGAATACGACGTTCTGTCAAATTTACGGAAAATTCTTTTTCGGGGTCAAATACTAGAACAAGACACAATTTTAATTAAGACATCTTCGAGAGGGTTGTTATTAAGGTGAACGATCGGTAATCCCATGGCTGTGCCTACAGTGGAGCTATATATGAGAAGAGGTTCGCTCCCAATTTAGAAATGAAAACAATGTTTAATAACTCACGAAGCTTTGCCGGGATTGGATTCTTTTCTTTCTGGCAAACAGTGTGCACACCTGTCACTATGTCGTTGTAACTGAAAATGAAGTATACTCGTATTAGTTGTGTTTTAAAATACCCCCCAAGGATGTGAAAGATCCACTGTGAAAATGGAAGTTAGCATTTGTGTTATTTATAACTTCTATTTTCGCTGTTTCTCGGTAGTTACAAACATTGGGACACGCAGAATATTGCAAATACAAATATATATAATAAATGGAATAAAATGGACGAATGTTTCAAGCTGGACCTCTGGCTACATAAATTTATGTTTTATGATAAAATTACAAATTATATAGATTAAAGATTAAAAGGACCCCCTCCATTTAAACATTGTTAAATAATAGGTTAGAAAGTTTTTAAAATGTGTTTATAAATAAAAATACATGAAATACATAGATCTATGTTTAACCAATCGGAAGTTATTCATTTGTAAACAATTTACAACTATTTCACCGATGTGGACCCCCCCCCCCAACACCCCCTGCTACTACTCATGTATAGTATGGCGAACGGTGTCGGAGAACTGGTTTGGTAATTGGTGACCCCCAGCCTGACAATTGATATGAACCAAGAGTTTATCTTTAGAAGTGATAAGTGCAGTGACGCCCACTTTGTATAAAACTGATACTAATTGTGTATACTGTAATGACTCTATACCCTCTCTATCTTAGCCGTCAAGTCGATTGGTTCACTATTGAATTATAGGAGTAACTTAACAAATACATTTCAAAAGATATGCATCTTACTGATAGTGCAGTTCCAAGTCAATTAATCACTATTACCATCAAATACTAAAGGCTACTTCAGAAGAAATGTAAAATATATATTGATTGATTAGTGAAAACATTATTTTAATATTTACTGCGTTTTTACTATTTTATTCTAAAGTGTAGTATAGTATAGTGTCCGTGATATATATCGAAGGACTGATTTCATTGCCGATTGACATGGTAATACATATGTCAAGACATTAAGGGATAGACATGTATTACTATCTTTAATATCTCTCTGGAAAGAAGTGCATTATTGATTTTACCATCCTGATTATCAAGAAAAATCGAAGACGAGTGTCCAACTTGGAACTCTGATAGTCTATTTACAAATAAGTATAACATTTGTTTAGGTTAAATTTTAGTCCTCTGGATAATTTTATAAAGAGTTATTGATTTATTTATACCTTTAGATTTTTACATATTTATTTCTATATGACCTATTATTGAACGTTGTTAATTGGAAGCAAACAATAAACAATAATTAATATCGTACAGAACTAATGTGTTTTCTTAACTGCAAATACTATAATGACAAGAACATTTAACTATAAATACATTTATTACAATATTATTACTGATTATAGTTAAATACATTCGATTCAAACATGTTTCACAAACACACACGATTTGTTACTTTTTAACAGCATCAATATGTAAGTTACAGTGAATTATGAAATAACACAAATTATACAAACATGAATTCTATTCACATCAGAGCGCCACGAAAGTTCCACAACAACCCTTTCCCTTTCCTCCTGGCACACACTCCACCTGACTTTCTTACTTTTGGATTAAGTTCTCGATCAGACCACATTATATGCGGTGAACTGTTGCACATCATCATCTGTACTTGAAATACCGCGCGCTATGTATCACATCACTATTATCATTTAACACAGAGACAATTGGACCGCAGGTGTAGGACAATTGAGAGAACCTCAACCTCAAGAGAACACCTTCTTAATCATTCTGACATTTGTGTCCTGTTGGCGATCATTGGATGGATCACTCTCTCTCTCTCTTGAAGATCTAAACAAGCCAACTGTCTCCGATTGTGATCTGAACACCGGATTCTGGCCTCTATGCCCCTCTCTGCAGCAACTAGAAAGCGGCACTGACACCTATTGACTTGTCAAGATCAACAAACCTACAACTGTGGAAAGTACTTTCTGCCAGTGCGTAATTCGGTCAAATTGTTTAATTGCGTTCTTTAATCATTATTTTTGATTGTTTGCAGAATTATTACCCCCCAAAATTGATTAATATTATTTTAGCAAATTACAAGTCAGCCAATAAATAATACAACATTTAAGTTATCAAATTGTAATGACAACAACACAGATCTATTAAAAAGGTAACTCGAGTCTGAATTATGTCGTATATTGTATAATACACACTGAGCCATATCAAGATTATGATGTGTGAAAGATAGGCTAACTAGTAAAATAGTAAAATAACATAATAAATAAAGATACAAATGAAATGGCTGGCTCACCCAAATCGGTCGTTGCTGCAGGCATTTGTCAGTGGATCCCAGAAACAATTGGGGTCGCGAGAACCAACGCACTCCCTGAAGGAGAGAGAGAAGAGAGAGAGTGGAGATTGCATATTATGATACAAACAACAAAACAATAGTTAGATGAGATCATTTTACAAACAATGAACTGGAATTAATGTATCCAGCGCCGGAACTATTCAAATATGAAGTGAGGTGAGGTGATGCTGTATATATTCTTGTAATTAATCGATATACACAGAAATTAGAAATGTTCCAAGCTGCTTTAGTTGAAATGTTTACTTTTGATAATAATATTGTATGACTGTCAACTAACTTTGAGCATGTATTCTTGTCAATTTATTTGATTTTGAAATTACATTTTACTCCAAAAAATGAAGCAAACTTGTCCAATGTATAAGTTTGGTGTGTATCTATGCATATGAATATATTTCTACAATGCTAATAATTATGATAATCAATATCTGCCAAACTAGCGAGGCTTAAAACCAGGACATTTCAGAGTAGCAATATATTTTTAAGCCATTTCAAATGTTCAATTTTTATCGAACATTATACAATATTCATTCAAAATGACACAAAATAATATTTTAATAATATGTTAATCTATATGTACACGTGTACACTTTCAAAGTAAAAATTAAGAAAATTAACATTTTTCGTCAGATTCACCCTTTTCTTCAAAACCAAAACCACATCAACAATCTTCTTTACACCCACAATTTCGAATACTAGAACGTATCACGACCCTACCATTACCAACACACACATAGATGACTTAGAATAAGCATAACCAACTATTTAGCCCCATATAGAGATGAGCGATAATGAAGATAAGAAACTGCTGCGCAAACACCCAAACATACAGTTTCTACAATAATAGTTATAGTCAAGTCTGGCGGATGAAAAGATGTGAATAATTCGATATAAAGATATAAGAATGGACCAATGGATATTCTAGGAATTATATAATAAGTAACAGTGCACAAGTACCAAAGGGATTATACATGTGCGGATTAAAACGGATTTTTACCTAAATTTAAAAAATTATAATTATAATATGTGGTAGTTAGAAAAATTAGGATAAAAAATGTTGTTATTTATATTTATTAAAAGATACAATGTATATAATACAACATTTTCGTTAATACAATTATGAACTAATTATATAATTAAACCAAAAACTTGCATCTAATTGCCAAATTAGATTGAACATTTTGGCATTTTCTTTATTACCTATACTGTACCTATACGAATATTATATAAATTTTGCGTATTTTTGTTATTTATCTTATTGATATAAAATAACGGGGAAAAAACAACTCAGTTTTGAATAACTAATACGACCAAAAATAGTTGAAAAAGCGATTTAGACTTATTTATTGCTTTCCTCAGTTTCTGTATATGAAATAATAATACTGCATAAATAATTATCTAAGTGAATGGAATAAAAGTTATGATTATTGCAAACGCATCAATCATAAATCATATAAATATTGATTTAATAATAAACAATTTAATTTAAAAACATATAAGTAATTAAAAATATTATCAATCAAAAACATAGATTCAAGTAATAAAAAATATAAAACATTTATAACATAAGGATAAACGTATGGTAAAGAAATATTTTGTAAATTGAACCCACAGGGCGGTTCAATCCAGTTGGACACACTGTGTGAAGACGATAATGTGGTTCAATCCAGTTGGACACACTGTGTGAAGACGATAATGTGGTTCAATCCAGCTGGACACACTGTGTGAAGACGATAATGTGGTTCAATCCAGTTGGACACACTGTGTGAAGAGGATAATGTGGTTCAATCCAGTTGGACACACTGTGTGAAGACGATAATGTGGTTCAATCCAGTTCGACACACTGTGTGAAGACGATAACGTAGTAATCTATCTCACTTCATTAATCTTTCCTCCAATGTTCATTTCAAAGTACTCTCCCCAATGGTATAATATTTATATCGTCAACAGAATGGAAGGGGAAATTAAAATGTTCTGCGGATTCTATATATTTATGACTTACGTAAAGTACAATAATTATCCTTTTTTAAATGTTATAGCATACACTAAATTTGTTGTTCTATAGCTATATCGATATTGGAGCTTTTACATTTTTCAATGCATTAAACAATGAGTGGAACTCGATCTTTTTTCTTTTTGATTCCATCTTTAAATAAATAATTTATATTTAAATTGCTGACTGCTGATACTGTGTTATTTATTAAATGTTTAGGGTAGTTAGTCAGGTTTGGTAAAATTTTGTTTAAATTCTTTAGCTTGACGTTGGTAAGTTTTCTCATTTGAACAAATACGCTTCAATCGGAAAAATTTATGCGTTATAAATAATCATAACTTTTATTATACATACACGTAGTGTACATATGATACTAACATAAGATAAAACAATTACCGTTACAAATACCCATAAACAGTAGGCATAAAATGGTATACAATATATATAAATTATTTTAGGAAGCAGATACACTGCGATCTGGTACAAATACCGTACCAGCTGTGTACTATAAGTTAACATTAATCATAATATGGACGATAAGGAACATAGATCTCAAGTTAATGATCTTTCACTGGCTACATGTGCACCATAGATTGTGAGAATCAATCAATCATTGCATTGACATGTTGGATATGTAACTTGAAAGTTATAATACGAATTTGTCCTACAGTATAATCGTATAAATATATTACATAATAATATATATATATTGTTTACACGCATGATATGCATGCAACCTGAGCCCTAATTTTGAGATTTAATAAGTATTATACGCAACCTGCTAATATAAAGCTGACTTAGATCGTAAATCTGCTTTAAGTCTGATACATTTGCTATTGCGAGATGAGTTCTATAGTACTGATTAAGCGGTGTCTTATAAATTGGTGCAATACAAAACAATATATAGTTTTACTTATATAAGCTGATTGAATACACCGAGCTACACTCATGATCATAGTTATGCAACGTTCACATACATTTATACATTCATGAAAACTTAAGCTTTACTGTGAAAAGCACGTCTATGATTATACACAATAACAAATCAATAACAAATCAATAACAAATGAACTAGACTCAAATCAAAAGTAGCTAACATATTGTTAAATTTTTATTTATAAGTATTTGCTTCATTTTATTTAATTCTATAATAATTGTTGCCCAGGAAATCTAAAGTATACACCACGTTATATTTATTATGTGTGTAAATATTTTTTCGGATATAAATTTACCGTTAGGAAATAAAATACAAAATTTGCAGAAAAACACAGCGAACGTAATGCACATTTATCACACACATTTTGACAAAATGAAACATTTAGAAGCGTGCGTAACAAGATAATGGCGCCCAGCATACTTAAATTACATTAGGAGCGATGTACAGAATAACACGAATTTTTGGTTCACTATTTATAAAAAAAATTAGAAAGGAGTCATCCGAACAGTAGCCCATATATATATAGAAGATAGAAGATAGGCGAGATGACATTTTAGTTCAGTGGTAAGCTAACAGATAAGCGGCATACCATCATCCACGAAATGTAATTAGAAAATGAGATATAAAGCGCGTATTGGATTTAAAAGTACAGCTTTAATGAAGTACAGGACGTGTAAGGCATATATTACGAAATGTTCCTGGGTGCGTGTGGTTGTGTTCTGTTTACATATTATCCTATCTGGAGAAGGCCAGAACCCTGTCTTGCGGTTTTTAAGGAGGGTAGAGGGCATCAGTGAACATAATAAATCATGTATTATAATCACAAAATGTAAGAAATTCCAATAAATTTACGTGGTTGGAGGCACAGTGTTATTTACATTAGGCAGGTGAAAAAAGACAAATATATATACATACATTATATATTCTTAGATAAATGATATATTTTCAAATATACTGTCTGATTACGTAAATATATAAACATGTACATATTCAAATATATTTCAGAATAGATGAACAACCAAAGTTAATCTGCGATGGCATTTTGTGGTCACATTTACAGTTGGTACAAAATATGTTGATGTCCAGTTATCTCAATTCCTCCAAACTTATACTGACTTGGCTGTTGTAATACTTACTTAGAGAAGAAGCATGGCTCTGTCTGATAAACCGACAACACATAAATTACTTGAACATAATAATGAATGTGGAGGCCTATGATTATGACAGTGTGAATATAATACAGGAAAGCTTTAAAAATGAACTAAAGAAACTCACTAATCTTCACTGCGCATTCATTCTCAAAGTTATAACAACTCAGCCTACCTATGAGGGAAAGAGGAGCGCATTCTTTATCCGATGGTAATAAACCAAGGTGTTCATAATTAATTTGAGATCAATATCAAATCTTTTTGTTTTATTAAACGGGGAACATATTTTTTTCAAAAAATCAGCTCTTTGCCATACAACTCTATTTTCTTAGTTTAATCATGCAACTACATGGCTGTCTATACTTACTGCACGCTATTGATGAATAACTTATTATTTTGACGCCATTTCAAAGAAAGTTGTCTGATTATACACTATAACTAATTCTCCGTAAATTTGCCTTCTGTATTTTTGGGAAAAAATAACTACTAAAGCAGAGGTTTATCAGGTGTATTTATTCGAAATGTTAGTTCTGTTTGGAATTAGTTCCAACTGTCTAATTTTAGAATGTTTTGCTTATAGAATGAAGTTTTCCTAATATACTGGATAGTCTAACGATTAAATTGTCAAACCAGTTATACATTATTTTATAAATCTATTTAATCAATATATTAAACAATTAAATGTACACTATTTTATATATTTACATATTCTATATATACAGTACATAGAGATAATTTAATTTTCCATCTAATGTTTTACTTTATATATATAGATAGATTCATAGACTAATAGAGATTCATAGAAATAACAAAATTGATATTTTCAATTGAACAAGTGCGCGCGTACGTACATCAATTGTCAGTTTTACACGAATACAGCTTCCAATTGATGTGACTACTAAATTCCAAATATAACCAAGTGTAAATATTTGTTCACAATTTGTGTAAAAAAAACGTATAAGAAAATCGGGCCCGGTTGAATGATGAAAGGTTCCGATAGTACCGTCAAGGCTGTTGTGTATATCTATATATAGGCGCTGCAATAATACGTTAGTTAATCTTGTCAATTCCTACATGAAATCTGTGTCTATAAAAATAACGTTATCGATGCAGGGTATAACATTATTTTATTGCACAACATAAAGTCTTACATGCGGTTGTAAGAGATATATATATATATAGCGCCACCATTTATTTATTTAAATTTTACGATTTTCAGAGAAAAATAACACAACAGGTGTATATGTGATAGTGAGATATGTATTGCAAAGGACATTTAGAAAACCATGAGCTTCAAATCTATCAGATAGAAATATATTCCGCACCTTTACAATATATATATATATATATATATATATAGAAATATCTAGTTTGAAAAAAGTTTGTCTAGAGTAATTAATGTAAAATGAGTAGCAATAATATAACTTTATTAACTCAAATTCATATCATATTATGGGATTCTTATAGAAAAATGTTGATTACTAGGAATTATTCATAAACACGTTTTATTACTAAATCCTTAACAGCTGTGTATTACATAAGTATGTTCACTAAAATATTAAGATAATGTCGAGATGATCAGTGAAGTTGAAGTCATGCATAGGTCGAAATATAGTCCCAACAACGTATTGATCAACGAAACAGGACAAAACAAGCCCAAACTGAAGTGAATATTATATCATTAAATCAACTAAAGCAATTTTCACTATTTGAAAATGATAAGATTTAATCCAAATTTAAATAAATAGTTGCAGTTCATAATGTATATTTTCAATCAGCCTATTTTTAACATGACACTTTGACTCATGAATATTACACAACATCTTATTCCCCATATTGACGGCTAACTTAATTCTTAACATATATAACATACCAACGTCTGTGATAATGTAGCATGGATATTATCTCTTTCTCGCACTCATTTATCAGTGAAACACTTCCTCATATTAACCCTGTACAACGTAACCTTTACATCAGCAAGTTATATCTCCCCATTATAGTTGCACAGAGGCGCAGGCAGGATGACATAATGCCCATCTGACTACACGTGTACCAAAGTAATTCCAACAAGTGTCGCATGTTCCATTCCTATAGCAGCAGCTGTGTCGCAGATCGTTTGGCTACAATATATGGTGATCTATTCGAAAGTCGGTAACTTAGCAATAAATATCGAACACAAATGTTCAATTAACTTTTTCTGTTGATAATGTATCCACTCGAAAAATTCGGTTCATGCAGGCCATCAAACATGGTGTATAATGGTGCTACATTTTATAACATCTAATGGACAGATAAAATCACCATAAAATATAATATGTATTATTTGTGAGCTGGTATAAATATAATGTAAGTATATAGATAGGGTTTGGGGAGGCAGCAAAGCACCACATTTAGCCAACTGCTGTAACTGTTAAACGGTATAAATGTTGCAGAAAGGACGAAGACTGACCGACCATCCGTGTGCTACTGAGACCTCCCTCTCTCTTCACGGAATGGAACACACCTGTGAATCAGGTGGATAATGAACAAGGTGGAAGTGGTTGCGTAGCCGTATGGTAGGTATAGGTACCACGAGAGCAGTCGTGTTTATGAATGGATCTGGGAACGGGCACAACCACGCTACACTTTCCTCTGTAGTAGAGGGAGGGACAGGGAGGGTACTAGCCTGTCAATTACTGGGCCACAAGATGATTATCATATAAGTATACACAGCAGCAGAAGATTGGCATGCCATGGTATATGAATGAATCAGTTTCTTCTTATATGTAGATTATAGTAGACCAAGTAGGCCTTCGTAGAATGGTGATTATTAAAAGAACTATAAATCCAAATTCGACGTTCGTCAGCGTCGTGTGTAACTAACCTTTATTTCAATCTAATAAATCATTATGTATAACGAGGATTACAGAAGTATGCAGACATTACTTTTGCATCAGCTGAATTCGTAAACAGTCATTATAATAAACAGTAAGAACAGTTAAAAGATAATTAACGGCAAGAACAGATAAAATGTAGTTAAACATCATGTACAGGTTTCACAAGCATATTTCAAATTTAAAAAAAATTAAAATACGAAAATTATTAAAAGAAAATTGTAACTGTAAGCAAAATTTTATTTTGTAGCAAAGTTAATAAAAAAATGCCAGTGTTCAGATAAAATTAATCACAATTAACTTAGTGTGGCTTAAAATCAATGAAAGAACAAAATAAGGAAGAAACCAGGTTTATATTAAATAACAACTTCTTTAAATCTGAGAATTATTTCAGACATTTTAAAAATAACAAAACAAGTTTCTTAGGTATATAAACAATATCGTTCGGAGCTTTAAAATAAATTTAAAAAATCGATTTATTATTACTCAGATTTTCCATGACGTTCAGGTAATTTGAATAATCACATACTATTACTATAGATAACATCTGAAATCGATATAATTTGCAAATAATTTACGGAAACTAATCATTTATCATATTTATAATATCAATAATCTAAAGCTTATTATCGCTACATCCGATCAATTAGGATAAATATTAACGACAGATTGGATGCCGTATATGAGTGGAGGAGAGCTTCTACAAAAAGGGTTTCTCTTTTATTATTTAATATATTATCATGTTTAACTAGATTTAAGAATAATTGTCCATTAAAAGAAATAGTGCAACAAAATATTTTAATCAAAATAGTAAAGTATTAATAGGCCTATATATTATACTCATATTAATATTTATTTTTAAAATAACACATTAACAACAATAAAACCTACTGGGCCATAAATGAACTTTTCATATCCAACAATGTCAGATGTAATTAAACGGATAGCATGAACAATTTGTACAAGAAAGTAATACATCTTCTAAATACCCCTATAATGAATAGGTATCATACATTCAATTAGAATCTTGGTGAACAGTCCTTACTTAGTAGGGGCTACTGTATTTGAAAGCTTACACCCGAAACAACAATGGTCTTCAACACGCATTCACTCCGCCCTGCAAAACACAAATAAAGTGTATTAAATACCGCCTCAACGCACCAATTCCTCCAGAGAGTACACCCGAGATACAGTCCATTGAAATGTAGACTTGACCCACCAAGGACAAGTCAGAACAAGTTTTCCAACAGATTCTAGAGAAACAACAGCTTACCAAAGCAGCCCCTGGATTCTATTGAGAACGCACAAGCCCTGGTAATTAACCCGTTATATAGTCAATAAGTTCTTTTTTTCATAATTATAACTTACACTTTAACTAGAAAAGAGTTACGAGGTATGTTTATCATTGACTATAATTTATACCTATTATCAGGGTCAGCTGACACGTTTACTAAATACTGATAATATATCCGTTAACACGGTGCAATAATCGAATACAATGTTTCATAGTCAAACTTCACAAATTCTATTTATTATAGTGTAGTGTCATTTCAAATCCTATTTAATTGTAGTAAATAACGCAGTCTGACTGAACATTATATACTATTTATGAGATAATCAAACAAAATTAAATATTCTTTTTACTCTAAAAATAAACCAACTGAAGTCGAACACACATAAATACGATAGCAAGATATGTTCGGGTTCAGGCAAGTTCGCACTCATAATTAAATATTTAATCCTGTTATTACTGAAATATTCTTTGCAAACTACAAATCCTATTATAGTGCTTTTAAACATTTAAAAATACGATTTATTTTATTGTAAAGATTATAATGTTTGTCGTCTATAATTTGTATCGAAAAAATATCCGCTGCTTTTATTGAAGTAGTCATTTTTGCATCGTACCGTTGAAACCTCAAGACACAAAAACCATTGGACAATATATCGATCAAATTGATTTTTAAATATAGATTATAAAGTCTCACTATCGATTTTATTTAAAACATTCGCCCCCTCCTTTTCACCCATTGGCAGAACCACTGTCAATCCAACCTCGTGTCAAAGCAAAGGCAACCAATCACCTACCGACACGTCCTCCTTTCGCCGCATCGACTCAGCGGTATCGATCGCACCGTGTTGGTCGAGAGGACCACCAGATAGCCCTCCGCGGCTCCGACAACGATCTTGGTCACTGCGGTGGTGTTGTCGAAGACTGTCAGCGTCTCGATCAGGTGGGGTGTCTTGCGGGGCATCAGGAGCAGCTTGAGCACTGTGCCACGATCTGCAGGGGGCGTCACGGGGTGTGGGGAGGATCCATTAATCCCAATATGTGATAATATAAAAGTATATATTGTATATGTCCCACAGAAATAGTAGGCCTACTGTGAAAACTGCAAATAGTGTATAAGTCTTTCGAGTACTGCAGTGGATTAATGATACGTCAGTCAATTGAAGCATAGCTAGAGGATCATGAAAGCAATTCTCTATACTAAAAAGACTTATATTTCAAGTAGAGTTATATACAGCGTCATAAAAATGTATTATGATAATTTAGCTTTCTAATGATTTAATTATTAAATTGACTTTTTATGAGTTAAACTTACAACCATCATAGATGCAAAATATATAAAACACTGTCACACGAGAATCCATAACCCGTTAGCCTATAGAAAAACAACATAATAGTAAATATAGGTATTTCATACATTAGACACCCTGATGGGGCATAATTATTACAAAACATATATATATTATTAATTATTTAAAAGAGAAATACTTCCCCTTACACATCAGATCCATTTAACTGTGATGTATAACGTGTTGCGCAGAGTGTAAAGTAAACCTAAATGACACAAATCCCAAATTTTCAGGTCAAAGGTAACATTCCAGTCATCTGGACAACACCAGCTAACAAATATTTAGAAGATAATCATGCTAGTATTACAATTGTTAACATATATGTCGCAAACACACACACATAGCCAGAGTATAAAAATAAGAATTTAGTGAGGAATGCCACATTCAATCATGCATGGATGTAATGGCATCTATATTTGTGATTCTAATTAACAGGACGCCATTCAAGAATTCTAAATATAACTATACTAACACCAGGCAACACACCGCACCAGTGTGGTACCGTATCTATAGCAACAGCCGTCTTCTGAATGTCACAAAGGGGCAGGCAGGGAGGGAGGGAGGCGGGTTAATCGCCCCAAATTCATTCATGAAATGACAGACTCCGCAGAGGTTACAGAACCAGTTAACTGAATTCCATTTTAAAAACCGCATGTTCTGTTTTGTTGGTTAACAACCAGAAGTGTCCAACTGTTTTCATTGCGCTTGATAGATGGAATGCGGGCGAACGATGGGGACGTCGCGCGGTCTACACTTCAACTACGGCTTAGGAGAGGTACTGTACATGGCACATTTCCACGAAGAATGACTGTTTTGTGTGCAGAAACACAAGTTAATGTACAAACTAGCAACATGTTCATCACACGTCACAGCTGAAACAGCGCCGATTCAGAGAGGGGGGGGGGGAAGGATGGTCTGTTTTCGGCCAGGTGACGGTAGAGAATTAGCTCCGTCCACACAGATGCCCCTTGTCACATAGGTGCACACAGGCGTGCATTAGCAGCGAGAGAAGTGGAATCTGTGTTCACCCTCGTTTGTGTGTAATAAAAGTTATGTAAGAGAGAAGATATTAACGTAATGTAATCCACTTGAGGGATAATTGAAGGAATTTCGTCTTGAAGAGAAGGAATAACGGACAATTAAGTGGATAGATAATGTACATAGTTGGCAGAAAACTTTCAACAGAAAGATGCATGTATCAATTAGAGTAATTTTCGTTTCCATTAACAGTAACTAAGGGTTGAAAAAAAAACACTCTCATAAAAAGTAACGCCTCTTATTTTATAGTTTAGAAAATAGTTTTGTGTTTGATATTTAATTATAGTGTTCTAGTATTATATCTGCTTTATTAAAGTCCTCTTCTAATCTAAGCCTGACTCAATACGTAAAAATACAATGCTTACTTTTATTACTAATTATATGTAGTATCCTGCATTGCTAAACACTGTCATTATCAGATTTATGACCAAGCTGCTTTGTACAGACCTGCATCTTGAAATGATACCAGGTGATGGTTGACGCGCGGCTTGTTACTCATAAACAAATATGAGCAAAATATGAACTTTGGTGATAAATTGCTGTTATGTTTCCAATTACAATGACTAAGTGTAGCTTATAAATACATAGCTATAACAAGTGTAATTAATAAAAAGGAACTCATTTTATACAAAAATAAGTATTTAATGACACACCTGGCATCCATCGGAGTTACTGATTATGTCTTTGGATAACACTCAGACCAAAAAAGTACAATTCAATATTTCTATTTATTACGAGAAATTGGGCTCGATGGAGAGAATACTTTGTGTGGGGCAGATATCGAAGCATAATTCAAGAGAATTCATAGATTACATAACTGAAAGAATTAGGACAGATATTGATATTTAATAAAAACAAAATACTAAAATACTAAAGAATAAATTAACTTTAATGATTATAATAATGTTGAGTAAAATATTATGGCCATCAGGTGTTATTATAAATACAATGATATTTGAAATGTTTAATTTAACTTCTCCAATCAATACAGCGCTTTCGATCTTATTGAATCTCTTCAGTAGTGCGTATGTATAGTTATAATTAGATTTACTTGATAATAGTTGAAATAGTTGGATAATTATAACAAAAACTTTTCATCGAAATTATAAAAATTATTATTACAAATAATGTTCATTGTTACGGATCATTGTTAGATCATAAGTAGATCATTGTTAGATCATAAGTAGATCATAAGTAGATCATAAGTAGGTCATAAGTAGGTCATTGTTAGATCATAAGTAGA